>OX235267.1:32432143-32704811 GCA_944472135.2 Trichobilharzia regenti
GAAAAAAACAGGAGCAAAGGTAACATACCAAACTAGGTCCATGGTAGTTGTAGAGGTTGGACTAATTTCTTTTGAACAAACAGCTCCGGCTTCTCGATGCTGTTTTTGGTAGGTTTCTGTTGACTTTGTTGATCACTTTCAAAGAATCAATTGAGATGTTGTGGAGGTGTTGATCAGATGTTCAATAATGGCACTTCTGATTGAACCGGTATCCATGTAAGATTATGTATTTAAATGCGATTGTATAGCTTTTGAAAATGAAATCGCCGAAAAGACAGATATCTTTGCTGAACTTCGTGTTCTCTTCTTTCTAGAATCTCGTTTATTCTACAACTCCTCAGGATTATCTTTAAGGTTACATCACTATTACTACTATCACCAGTATCAGAATCGACACCAGTACTTGTTGCTGTTGTAGCTAAAGTAGTAGTAATAGTAATGGCACTATTGTTATTAGTAGTAATATCAGGTGATCCAAAATAGAAAACTCAATCAGGAGTACTAGGTGAATTACAAGAGTACGTACGACAAGGCTGCTTAATATCACTGATGATAATACTAACTGTGGTGGGCCGTATTATGTGTCAGAATGTAAGAAGTCGGAAGACAAAGTTACATCGAACCGACAAGGGGACTATGAGAAGATCTGGATTTTGCAGATGATTTACGTTTAGTGCCACACTAATTCCAAGACTTACAGGCGAAAACAAACAAACTGGCAGCAAAGACGGGATACCAAGTGAACATAGTGAAGGCAGAAGTGATGAATATAACCAGCCAACAGAAATAACAACCACACCAAAACACCACCATAGGAAGAAATTTCAAAGAGGTTCTTCCTTCACTTATCTGGCCAGGAGCACGGTTTCAATCGTAGGCGCAATGGATGAAGATGTCGAAACTAGCCAACGACATTCGGAAAGGCAAGATATGCTTTCATCGACCTGAAACCAGTTTGGAAATCTCCTGCACTCAACCCGCATAAAGAATAAGATTCGGATTTTCAACACAAATTTGAATGAAGTCAGTCGGTTTTTCTATACGGGTCAGAAACTTGGCCACAGCGTCATGGAAAGCATTTTCAACAGGCCGCAGACTTCTATCAACAGCTGCCTACTTAGCTGGCTCCATATTAAAAATCAAATGGTCAGAAAGAATCAGCAACAAGAAACTCGGACATCGGTGACACAGCGATTAGGCCTCTCGCCCACTATGCACATGGTCCGGGGTTTGATCCCCTCCCGACGCGCACTCGATATCAATGGTCGGCCAGCAAAATTTGGGCTATCGATATCACATGCTGAAAATTCCATACTTGTACCAAAAATATTGTGTGGAGTCAAGTTATATGAAAATATTCCTACCGAGAACCTGTTGCTTAACAACTGTGTGGGAGAAAATGGAGTTGGATCGGACACACATTGGGCAGGCCGTCGAATGACCTCATGAGCAATGTTAGCCATCGCCTGAGTGGAATCGAATTCGAATGGCAAACAACTCGTGGGTCGTCACATCGAAGGTGACATGGAGAAGATTGGGGGAGCAGGAGATTAGAGATTATGGTCAATCGTGGACACAGCTGAATAGGACAGTATCAAATAGAACAAAGTGAAGATGGGTTTTTGAAGCCCTATGTTCCACTTGGAACCCAAGAGAATAATAATAGTATGTATAATCAGCATTAGTAAAAGTGCTATTAGTTTATTTTCATCTAGACACGTCAAATCAGCTACTCACTGGTTTCTAATGTTTTTCAAGGTTATTTACAACAAAAATAACCAAGAGAGTACGCATATCACTGGAACAAAACCAAATTACTAGATAAAACTGTCAACACTACGCAACTAACTTTAAGCTTATCGGATATAACCGGTGTACCTTTATTTATAAAAATAATAATATTAATGTCTTCTGTAGGAATATAATTTAAGAATATATTCACACAAATATAGGCAGACAGTGTGATAAAACTATTAGAAATTTACGCAATTTGTACGTCATTCATGGAAAATAAACATTTAAATATCAGAAGATAGTAATAATAATAATAATAAACAATATGATTAGTATTGTTATGGCGTGATCAATAAGTTCAATCTGTAATTCATTAATCAGATAAGTTAAGAAATTATAATTAATTTTCAATTCTCAGATAGTAAGCTTCTGAATAATGTCAAGGGAGATTTCGTCTTGACGAGATATCAGTTAGAAAATCATTAAAAACGAAGAAGCGCCAGACATTTACCTATTCCGTTAGTGGTCCTAGGATAGAGTGCTCGCCAAACACCCAAATGATCCGAGATCCATTGTCGACAGACGTACTTCTAAACCTCTACCATTAGTCCCATTTGTGGGCCCAAAGCGTGATGTCACACAACAGTCTCCTCAGTGGATGACTAGTCCGACTCTATTTCCTTCAGCATATTTATTGGACAGCATTTCCTCGGTCGATTCGCTGCCGAAGTTCCTTGGTGCTTACATTCCTTTCTGACTGGCTGTCTGATCCTCAGTATTGAGTCAGCAAAGGCAACTGTTGATAAAGCTCTGTAGTAGTCTGTTGTGACACGCGCACCAACTCTGGGAACCAACCATTAGTGCTGAAAATTAGGACCTTCTTTCTTATACCTGATTACATTAAATTTTCCTACTGATTTGAGAGTTATTAACGCCTGTGCTACTTTGACATTCTAATCCGTGGCGCCTATAGTTGATAAGACGCCGACTGGTTTACTAATTTGCTAGCTGGTCTTAAACCCAGAAAAAGAGGAGGTCTGAATTTGTGGCATCAATAATCAGTCATCCTCATCGCCGTAAGAAATTTACAGCACAGAGTAAAATATATGAAACTGAAATTATTAGATGTAATTAATTTTATCTATCAGAGCAGCAGCACCCTTTAAAGGTGTTGGCTACGAGGAGTTTGCTTCTGTGAACTGACTAAATATTTAGTATATACATGTCCTGGATTGGCTGATACAGAAAACAGTCTTACCTTCAGGACTCATGTAAATATCCAAAGACATCAACTCTTCTAAACTTAAGAATTCAAGCAACAATTTGACATCAAATCGTGGAAAACATCCATATGGACATTAGAAAGAAGAGAACACGAAGTTCAGCAAAGATGGCGATCTTTTCGGCGATTTCATTCTCAAAAGCAGCTGTACAACCACATCTATATAGATTATTTTACATGGATACAATTATTATTTGTTTAATTCCACACAGTAACGAAGGTGATAATAATTTTCAACTTGATATGAAAGTTTGAAAGCACGAATATAGATTACAAGGAGCTTAGAGACAAGATTGTATACATTGTAACTATTTTCTAATCCTATGCAATCTTGTCTCTAAGCTCCTTGTAATCTATATTCGTGCTTTCAAACTTTCATATCAAGTTGAAAATTATTATCACCTTCGTTACTGTGTGGAATTAAACAAATAATAATTGTTTCCATGTAAAATAATCTATATAGATGTGATTGTACAGCTGCTTTTGAGAATGAAATCGCCGAAAAGATCGCCATCTTTGCTGAACTTCGTGTTCTCTTCTTTCTAATGTTTAAAATCAACACAAGATAAAGTTGGTTCTGCTAATCAATGAAACAAGAGAAATGATATCCGCCTTCAAAATATGGTTATTTCAAACTGAGAAGTTTCTTTTCGATGTGTATTTATTTTCAAAATACTTGGTTATAGAACAACAGTGAAGTAAACTCCACGGAAATAGTAGCAGCATTATTTAAAAACAAAGAAGGATGAAAAATATGGTCCATAGTATTTATTATTCAGTACTAAAAGACCATGCGGTGTGTTTCATATTTAACAAGTAAAGAAATGTAAGACAGATGTTTGGAGACAGCCGTCAGGGAACCGAAGACCTAGGTTTCACACTTGCTGGCACTCTTCAGCAAGACCTGTCTGCCAGTAATCATTTAACATCATTCTGGAGTATACTGCGACGGTGAGTCACTTATACTGGTGCGAACCCGACTGGCGATAGAAGTTAGTCTGCAGGTACATCATGGACAAGAGGTATGACACTGGTTGCTTCCTGATGACCTATCAGTGTAAAGAAATATATAGGTCACGTGCATAAGTAATATACTTTAGGCACAGGATGAAATCTTCTGTGTTATAGTAGAATATAAATCTATCATTAATTACTCAAGTAGCCATCAGCTGCTTTTATGAGTCATGAATTCACAGTGTCATATGGTTATCTAAAACTTTCCAGTTACTATGATTTTTTAAATTCACATCCATTTACTCTCTTTTATTCAACTGCGAAACAACAGAGTTGCTTGTCACGATATCACGTGTTTTGCTCTCTTCTAAAGAGAAAAGACTTTCAACTGAACTATAAAGAGTAAGAAAGATGACTTTATTATCTCCATGTTTTATGTACACTGAGTCAAAACACCCACACATGGATATAACAGGAGCATAGTACAGGTAAATCATTAATTAATTATGGACACATAGTTGCGCAATATTGGAAAAAAATGCCTGAGAAGTAATAAATTATGTATCATGAAGATGAGCATTTATTTATTATTTTTTTTATTTATTTTTCCTCCACATTCCCCAGTGGAACATAGGGCTTCAAGCTAGCGGCCTGAAGTTTTTGTAGCAGTTTTTATTTTTCAGGATGGTTACAGCTTGATTCCACACTGTATTTTTGGTACAAGTATGGAATTTTCAGCATGGATATCGGTAGCCCGAATTTCACAGGCCGACCATAGATATCAGGTGTGCGTCGGCGTGGGCTCGAATCCCTGACCATGTGCATGGTCGGCGAGAGTCCTAACCGCTATACCACCGAGGCACTAAGATGAAGATGAGCATGCAAATACAAAATGACGACGTTACACAATGAATTATCTTGAGTAAAGGGTGTCGAGGTCTTCTTCTAATAAATTTTATCTCAAAGCTTTGATTTTAACTGATGTCAGCTCATGGTGAAATCCTCCATACAATCATACAAAAATCCCTACAAAACCAATAATTGAAAATTAATCTGATGCTCACTAGCGACTGGCCCTGTCCAGGCAGTTAACCTGGGGTTCTAGTGGGAAGCCGTGACCAGTAGAGTACAGCAGGTCGAAGATGGGGCAGTAACTCGTCGAGGAAGACATTGCGAAGTGGTCGCGCTATGTCGTGAACTGGCAGAAGTTAGAATTCAAGAACCATTGGAACGGGTGCCAGTGGGTCAGTGGTCTACGAGCTCGCCTTGTAACCAGAAGGTCCTGGGTTCAAACCCGGTGGGTGCGTACTGATGAAGAGTTTCAAACCAGGACGAAACAGCTGTTCAGTACTCCTAGGTTTTCCAATGGTTCTCTAAATGATGTCAGCTCATGGTGAAATCCTCCATACAATAAATGTGTTAATCAAGTATTGGTTTCTAGAGATGTGATTGATTGGTTTCAGGATTCCATCATGAGTTGATATCGGTTAGGAAACCTTTGGAGAACCCACCAGGGTGTACTGGACAGCTATTTCATTAGTTTTGAACTCATGATCAGTACGCACTTACCCTCATGTTTTGAACCCAGGACCTTCTGGGTCGATGAAATCCGGCAACCAATCATTCAAATCTTTACGAATCAATACTTGAATATCAATGAGATGCTAACTATTGACTGACTACGTTCAGGTAGGTAGTTACCTGTAGTTCTGGTGGGAAGTCATGAGCAGTAGGGTGCAGTAGGTCGGATGTGAGGACAAATACTCTCTGAAGACATAGGCTTGCGATAGTGCTATATCGTCAATTGGCAGTAGTTGGAATTCATGGGCTGGCCACTGGGTCGGGCTCGCCTTGTAACCAAAAAGGTCCTGGGTTCTAACCCAGGCGGTGTGTGCGCACTGATGAAGAGTCCCAAACTAGACTGACGAAACAGTTGTCCAATACTCCCTGGTGGGTTTTCCAATGGCTCTCTAAACGATATCAGCTCACGATGAAATCCTGCAACCAATAAATGTGTTAAAACCAAGAAAATATAAGAACCTGAATAATTAATTTTCTTTTCTATGCACATACCTAGTTTCTCTATTTCAATGGCTAATGCTTGAGTAATACAGATGAAGCTGACTTGAGCTGGTTTTCTCACGGTATTTTTCGTCTTGTTGATAACTTCAAAGTGAGAGGTTGTTGAGATTTGATAACCAGTTTGCACAATGATATTCAACTATTGTGCTAATTATTGAACAATTTCCACCTCTTGATAACCACACGGGGTTGTTTTGCTGGGACTTTTTGAACAGAACCAATGTTAATCGACTGACATATCTAGCTGTGAAGAGCAGGTGAGCTTGTATACATACAAAGAGTAAGCACAGTTGTGCGATCTTACTTTTTAGATTACTGGAAAATTAGAATATACTGCTAAACTCTTCCATCAGTCAGTGATGCTGAAATGAATATTGTTTTCAAAGATTTTGTGGTCATTTTTTGTTAGGAATATTGGCACCTTTGAATTCGAGGTTCATAAATAGTATTTTCTTGAATGCAAAAGATGTTACATATTTATATTTTGTTCTATGAGGGATCGTACAGCCAGCTGAAGACGACCTGCGACAACAGGACGAAATGGAGATGTGCTGTTGAAGCCCTATGTCCAACTCAGGACCTAAGGGAATAATGATACTAATCTATGGATAACATATTCAAGAGGAGAGGGATTACTGCAGAACAAAATTACCCGGAAATATATATATGTGTATAAAGAGTTAGGCGAATGCGTGCATGTATATCACAGTGGCGTAAATTAGCAAATTCGCTTTCAGCTAAACGTGAATCGAAACTTCATTAGCTTCAAAATGACCATCATCTCCAAATGCATAATTATTTTTATTCTTTGTATTATAAGTGGAACTTGAGGTTTCAAGTTATGAAGTTTCACTAACGACGGTGTCGTTCCTTCACATGGTGTGTGATTGCTAGCCTCACAGTCAACCTGCTATCTGGACCTACTACTGGTTAGTAAATTAGGGAAGGTTTTGGTATGCAACTGTCTATCAGGAGTTAAAACTTTGCCTTCAGTGTGGTTGGTAAGCACAGAACTATCGACACACATCTGCAAAGTTAGACCTAATTTCTGGACTAAGATAGCACAAATTTACGCCATCCCAACCATTTTTTCAGTAAAGGGAAAAATCACAAAGTGTATTTCGTTTACATCATCGAAGAACATTAGAATTACAACTGAATTTTTGTAAGTTGTTCAATTAATTTGCTAATTTTTGTATACATTGAGACAGTTAACTTTCTAATGACATCTTTCTTTTTGTTTAATTTGTATTTTTTTCATATAGAGGGAAAATTAGAAATATCTAAAGATGGTCGAAAGTTAAGAGTTTTGGATCGTCCAACAGTATTGGGTGAATTAGCTGTTTTGTATAACTGTACACGAACGGCGAGTGTTAAAGGTGAGTAAGTGAGTGAGTGAAAGAGTGAGTAAGTGCGGAAGTGTCACTTGTAATTTAACACTTACTATTTTCTCAGCAAACTAAAAACAACATTAAACCTTTCACAGTGTAATTTGGCTAACAAACCCGTTAACAAACGATCAGTTAAGTGGCAATGCTGAAAAGATTCAATCTTTAGTCATGAGAAAGGTGTACACAGAAAGAGTGATTCACTTGTAGTTTAGCTGTTTTCTTTCAGCTGGTTCATTTGATTGCGAAGCTATCATTGTTCTTCAGCATAATGATGACAAAATATACAAACCTTACATTGAAACTTTGATTTGGAAAAAGGAATTGATAGTCGGGTTTGTTCATCCTCTTTCCGCGCATTCGACATTGCTCAACAATAGTTTTTATTTCACCTGTCTACAACTCACTCCTCCTCTTTGCAATTTAAGAACTTTTTTTGTAGATATCACAAGCAGTACTCTACCTCAAAATTCGTGTCAGTGGCGAAAGTATAACAACGTTCATAACGTTCATATTACTGTTGTGTGCTTACCTATCCTGCTAGATAAAGACTTTGGTTTCACCTGACCTCGCGGATGAGATTCTGCCAATGCTTCGCCAAATAACGAAAGACGAATATAGCACTAACGTCTGCTCAAAGATTGGGTATGAAAAGAGCCAGTTGCTGATAAAATCAAAATATGATAACAGCTAGTTTGAGCCATGCGGGAAGGTGTAAACTATCTGGTCGGGGTCTTTGAGATGCTAAAAACCAATAGCTGGAGATAATTGCTGATCTGGCTTAAAATCGTTTTGATTAACCACGGAACAGCCGTATGACAAACAAAAATAAATTTAGTGGTAGGCTGAGTAACTAATACTAGACAATTATTCGGAATTCTGTAGACGGTAACCAGTGAATACCTCTCCAGCATAACAGTGGACATCTACCACTAACTTCAGATATCTATTGGACGTCGGCCTGGCACGATATACGTCTTCACAGGATTTAGATAAAGACTGAACCTTCATGTGTTTGAATCCTTCAAGGGTGCAGATACGTGGAACTACACACTACTGACTGATTGAGGTGATTGGTTGTATACCAGGCACAACAACTAGTAGCGTCTGCTAGCGTGATGAAAGGGATCTAAACACCAGATGACCATTTATCTCGCTGAAGCATCTATTCCAGAGGCCCAGGTAACAAGAGGGACCGCTTCCAGCAAAACCAATCAACAGGAAATTCACTATGATAATAGCATAGCAGATGGCTCTCGAGACCAAGTAGACTTGGTGTTTGAAGTAATGTACAGTAGGGCACCACCACTCCATCGGCATGCAGTGTATCAGATCGAGGAGTTCAAAACAGAACAAAATGCTCCTTCTGGATTGCAGTACTAGCCACTGTCAACTGA
The DNA here is from genome assembly GCA_944472135.2 of Trichobilharzia regenti. Lineage (NCBI taxonomy): Eukaryota > Metazoa > Platyhelminthes > Trematoda > Strigeidida > Schistosomatidae > Trichobilharzia > Trichobilharzia regenti. Next base: position 32,440,981 of record OX235267.1, read on the forward strand.
AGAGAAATTCTGGGGACGAACTTTCAGTGCGTGCGCGTCATTAGTTTAGACAACAGAAATTTAGAAGTCTGCCAAAAAAGACAACTGTTTATAAATTACTCTCAGATCAATTTCTGAAAGACAACCTCTCTACCTTGAGTTGATTTCAGATTTATAATAGAAACATTTCGACAAAGAGTATGGCATCATTAGTACTATGGCAGATTCACCACTGAAATCTACTATGGCTGGCGTTAGACGTTGTTTATCAGTTTGTAGACTTTGTAGACCAGACATGAAATACTGAATATTGCTGCCCATCAAAAGTTCAGTAATCCTCCAGCATTCATTTAGATAACCAATCGATGAACAACGGGAAACCATACACAGAATTAGATCATTCTAAAGTTGTTACACAAACAGTATCAAACAACAAAAGCTTAGGATCATCACATGCGTGGTTATAAACAGGATTGTGATGTTTATTTGGCTTTTTTTAGCAGTATAAGACGTGACACTATTTACTCATTATGCACTGGAAATGATAAACATATTACCTCCAACCTCCAAACTTCGACCCCACCCCACCCATTCCCGCAACCAGCCATCATTTATGGAAACTCGGAATCATACACAAATTTTCGGTAAATTATTGACATTGTTTGTATCCGAAATATCTTTGATGATTATATTTATGCTTTCTACACTTATGCATAAATATTAGACATCTATAGTTGACAATATCTATTATTATTATGATTGTCATTAATATTATGGGCACTGCTCTTGTGATGACAGATCACTTGTGTACTTTTAACGCATTTACATAATGAATACAATAGCCTACATATTGACTAAGGTGCATCCAGAAAAATTAAGTCTGATTTTATGGGAATATGATAATTAGTTCCAGTCTAGTGAATTACAAGTGTCCTTGTCCCTCTAAAAATGAGTTGTGTATTCAACGTCAATATACAGTTTCAATACATCTATGTTGTTGATGAAAATTCATAAGGATTATGTCAACTACACTAATAAAATATTAATAACAATAATAATAATAGTAATAATATTGATAATAATGTTTTCGGACATTTCAGAATAATATAGAACATAAACACTAGTAGTTAGCATTTAGTATAGATATATATAATAAATATTATTATCAATTGTATTATAAATCCTGTTCACTACGGCGAGGGGGGTAGGAGTGGGGACATATGGGAAGACACGTTGTAACTGTCAATTAATTACATTCAGTATTCATAAAAGGATGAAATAAATAATACGCATTCACTTTGATCTAAAGTACTTTTATGGTGTTTTCATCATTGGTGCATTAATGATCATTTCAAGAATATATCGCGGTCAACCGAGGTGATGTTTGGTTAAGCATCAAAAGACGTATGTTTTGCCCATCAGGCAGTTTCTCCCATCCTCTCTTACGTCAAAGTGATATAGCCACTGAATATGGAGGATATGAAACAGTTAGCTACATTTGACCAGAAGTGTTTCAAGCTTGACCATGACCTGATATCGGTTAAAGAAGAACTTCTGGGAACCAGGGAGTTGGTACTGGATAGCTGTTTTGACATACCTGTAGTGGACCTTAGACTCTGTTAGCTTAGTATCCCAAATTCAAACCGAAAATAAAATACCAAATCAGTTAAGTTACTGGAAGAATATATTAAGGTTTTGTTACTCGGGTATTTACAAGGTTCAAAATCCACAGTTAACGTAATAGACTCCAGAGGTATTGCGGGAAGACTGCTCCAATACTAATTCTCTAATGTTGATGTTGCAGAAGGTCGACCAAAGTACGTAGGGAGAAACTACGGTGCTTCTGCGAAAATTTGAGATAGAAAGCAGGTGGTTAGAATTGATCGACAGCAGTTGAGATGGTGGAGAAGGCGGAGAGCTGAAGGCAGAAATATATTTTCATTCAAAACCCGAAGTACAAAGTACGGAGATTATGATTAAAACAAAGTAATGTACAATATGTTCATTTCTTACATAGTAGTAAAAATTGGATAAGTTTATTTTTGAGGACTACACATACCTAACACGTGGGTTCTAACTCAGGACCTTCCAGTTACATGTCAAAGTCGTAACCCATTCAATTACTGGGACCTGACTCAGTGAATAGCTTATGAATTGTAACTCCTACCAGTTCATGATTTTAGAATAACCATCAGCTAGTGTTACTCGCGAGTATTTGTCTTCACTTCCGACGGGATGGACCCAAACTAGGACGAAACAACTGGATGTTCAGTACTACCCTGGAGTTTTTGATGGTGCTTTAACTGATATCAGTCAGTGGTCAAACTTGAAACAGATCAAATCCCTGCAAACTAACTCTTGAAAAGGAGTGATTCACTTTAGCTTCTTTCTGCTAGGTAGAGCGATGCGGTCAAGACATAGTGAGTGGATAGTCAATCGATGGATTTATGAAGCTGGATCAATTAGGAATCACCTTACTGTAAAAGTAATGTTTTAGTTTCAGTGGAGTAAAAGTTAGGAGTGGTCTTTGACTATTTGTATGAATAACGGATTGATGTGTAGACTACCTGGTTGATGGTTGTTGATGAAATGACACGAAATCGTTTGTGATGGCGAATATGTATTCAATTCTTGTGATCATTGGGATACTAAAAGTCACCAGTGACCTTTATCTAAATACTACAGCCCTCTATTTCTCTCTCCTTTACCTCTTTGTCTATTGTACTTTCATCTTTTCTTACGTGTAGTTTGAAGTAGGGTAGTTTCTACTGACACTCTTTTGTGCAGTGGTCTACATTTCCAAAATTATTCCGTGACTGTGAATGAAAATAGGGGTCGACATCTTTGCATGTCATCACTTGACTTCTAAATTATTTTGGAATAAATATCACTCAGTATACATCACATTCTCCTAACCTTGAACAAATATAATATACAGCAAGAATGAATGCAAGCACAAAAGCATGCAGAAGACAGTTTTCATAATTAGTGTAGTAATATCGAGTTTCTAAGATCAATAGAAATGTAGTTCAAAAATGTTTGTAAATGCTAAAATCCATAAAAAGCTTAATACCAAACTGAATATCAGATAATGTTAAGGAAAGCAGTTAACGCAACAATTAAGGATAGTTGAAGCAAAACTAATAACTTTTAAAAGTCTTTGTTAGAGGAGGGGAAATTATCACATCTTTTCGTGCTCAGTTAATGTAGGTGGAGGAAAGGAAAGTGTCTTTGTGAACTTCTTCTGAACACATAAGTTTGGTTTCTTCAAGTTGATGCTGATCAAGGTGTATTACAGATAACATTCAGGATAGATTACAAGCCGAAATCAGTTAGAGAAGCAATGAAAACCAACGAATATTAGATGATTGTTTTGTCCTAGTTGGGGAGTGACTTTTCATCAGTAACGGCTTATAAACCTGCCAGGAATCGAGCGCAGTACCTTAAGACTACGAGACAAACGCATTGGAACGGAATCTTAAATTCTATCATTTCGTGATACACTGCCCCACCTCCAGATAAATGTCACCAGTGAATCTTTGTCGTCACATCTCACCTAGTGGACGCCACTGGTTACAACTTCAGTGATTCTATAGCTGATGTCAGCTAGTGATCTAACCAGGGATTTGGATCCCGAGAAACCATCACCTAAAAATAGCATTCAACGAGTAAGAATAATTAAATTTATTGAGATATCAAAATCATTTTACAAATTATCATTTAAGTAGCTTAAAAATCCCCATTGAGTCATATGAAAAAGAGAATGCGTTCAGCAAAGAGACTCTTTCGGTGAATTCATTCAAATAGCTGTACAATCTCATTTACATAGAGTAATTTTTTGTGTGTGTACATGAGGTGTATCAAGTTTAGATAATTAATCAGGTAATACAAGAATTATCTAATACAGAAACAAGATTAATTAGACCGCAAAAAAAGTAAGATTGAGTTGGTAAGTTAGATGACGCAATAAAATTGACTAAAATGTTTCAGCTTAGGTCAGCGTACCAACAGAGGTAATTACAGATAGAGACTAAGTGGGGGTGGGGTAAAGAATAATGCCATTTAGATTAGAATTAAAATTGAGCAAATAAGTTGGGTGACGTAATATAAATGACTATAAACTGAGCGTTGGTCAAGTCAGTAACAGTGGTAATGGGTGAGGAAATTGAATCGCGTGAGGGTAGAGAACCAGAACGTTGAAAATAAAAATTTTACAATTGAAAAGACAAAATAATACTAATGAAGAGACAGAAGAGAAAAAATTAAGTAGAAATTACCTGTCGGGTATCAAGTTAGATTAAGACCATTGCAAGTGTAGTGATTAAATGAACTTCTTCTGCATCCAGAGTTCAGGACTTAGCAAGTGAATCGCCATTGCTTCTACAGTTTGAAGAAGTCTGATTCGTACACCTGTAGAAAGGCTGTTTCGTATTCTGTAGATGACTCTGAAGTTTGTTTGGAGTGTAGCCTGGTGTCTGGAATCTATCAGTTGTTCTAAGATAGAGCTGTAGGGCCTTGTTTTTCTCCTTTGCAAAACCATGTTAGTAAGTGTTCGGTGATACGTTTGGAAAGCGAACGCTGGGTACGGCTGATATACCTGGCTCCACACGAGCAGGTGAATTGATAGACACACATTGATGAGGCTAGCAGTGGTAGCTTATCCCTCACCTTCACACGAATCATATGTTTCTTGGAGAAGGCTAGTCGTAGTTCGGCTTTTTGTTATATATAACTTCACACTTTAATTATTAGTTGGAATACAGACTACTATAATTATCTTCTAAACACGAAGACTGACAAAATTAATTCCCTAGTAGATTACAAAACCTTAGCTCATCGAAATAAAATAAGTGACAAGAAAATAAAGTCAAAGTTTCTACAGAACTACTTACTTATATTACTTCCACGTGTCTCCTTGGAACTAACCGGTGTATTATAACATCGACGGAAAAACCAATAGTATCAGGAAATATAAGGGTGAAAGGATAGGTAAGATTAATTATTAATGAACAAAAACTATTAGAATCCAAAGCTGAGGAAGTCATTTACGCAGATTTACTAATCCCAGTATCTAGTTTGAGACAAAAAATATGCGACGAACAGAAAGAACTCTAATCATTATGTCTATAAAAAGATTTATATCTAAGTAGAGGAGTTAGTGTTAGGGAAATTCAAGAATTTCATAAGCAACTGAAATAATCTAGAGGCTAAGACGGGAACACGATTCCCTTATATCTCAAAGGTTCTGAGGTCATTCTCAAGTGGAGTTGTGGTCCTATTTTGGTAAAATGTCCCAAAATAGGTTAAAACAGTCATCCGGTTGCTCCTAGCTTTTAGACGTTGCCTAGTCAATATGAATTCTTGTGAGGACATTAATAAAAACAAGACAAACAGTTCAGTGAAAAGTCTTTTTTTGACGAATTTATTTTCTTTAGCTGTACAATAGCATTTGCATAAAATGTTTCATGTGAGAGTGGATTGTGAGGAAGGGACGCCGTAAACATAGTTGCTTATATTAATCAATACATACGAGAAGCTGAATAAGAGTTATAGAATTACGTAATCAAATAAATCATTTTATAACTGAGTTGCAACTGCTGCGAACATAGAAACAAAGGAAATCTTATGTTACATAAGAGTATGGGAGGAAAGAATAGCCAGAAAAGGTCAGAAAAATAAAACAGATAAAGTGGTTAGGTTGAAAATAATGTGACCTTTTACCATGATAATAGGAGTGGATGAAAGACTGCCTTTGGTATGCACAACTCCTCTTTCCCCATCTGGAAAGGGAGAGCTTCAGCAGTGTTCAGGGAACAAAAGCCGATTGTCATAGGAAGGTTACTTTTCATCTTATAAATTACCTTGAAGGAGGAGTTATTGTTGAGATAAAGTGACCAGTATCTACAAGATTCTCAATTATCGCACCCCTTTTAGGGCTGCTGCTACCATTTCAGACAAGATCCGCGTCGACCGACCAACATACCTGACTCCACAGCAACAGAAGAAATGATATACTTACAGAAAAGTGGTCACATGTTAACTCTTGATCTTTGGCTTTCTTCAGCCCAGTGGGCGACTAGTGAACACTACCCTCAGAGCTGACATTAGTTGTCTCCTTTTTTATCAATATGAATTCCGTACGAAATCTCCCACGTAATTTCAATTTTAGCTCTTAAAAGTAACATTTTGTACTTTTTATTGCTCTTTTACAATTTTCTATTCAGCTCTTACGAATGGAACACTCTGGGCAATCGACAGAGCGTCCTTTCAAACTATTCTGATGAGGAATCATTTACAAAAGCGTAATGATTATACAACATTTCTTAGAAGGTTAGTTTATATTATTTTGACTAAAAAAGAAAGCATATCAATCACAGTTTCAATGATATGTTTGTTTAAAGCAAACGGTTGCCTTGGTAACGGCAGAATACAGGGATATTTGACAGTAGTATTGTTTATTCGGTGAAATATATTTTAAAAAACTCACGTTGAAATTTCGCTTTGTAAAACCTATTTGTCTTTATTGCATCATGCTTTCTTTTTGTTGCTTCACAATTGTCCCCATTACTCCTCTTTGCGAGAATTCTACTCAAACACTTTGCAGAAGACGTCTCACAAATACACGCTATGTATTACTTATATATTTTGCGAATCAAGATTTTCTGGATGTTTCAAGCACCCTTTTAACAACCAAAAATTTATGTTTTCTAAATTCTCAATAGAAGAATCATTTTCATGCAGAAGAATAAGCTGTTCTTTTAAAGGCAGTGTCACTGGATACAAACAAAAGCATTAAAATCATAAATTTGATGCTAACTGTGTCTAAAACTCTTCAACTATCACTGTAAACTTATAAATTTGAATCTACCTCATGACGTTATCTTTCTTGTCAGAATTTGATTATAGTCTTTGGTAATATAAATCTAATATCTCAAAGCTTGTAATACCGCCAAATTTATTCAATATACAATAAAGAGTAATCATATTATCTTAGAAACATTCTTTCTTGCCATAGTACCAAAACTTGAACGGTCAGACGGAGCATAACTCTGTATTTTTTGTATATTTGGTAAAGCTTAAAGATGATAGGGTATTATTTGTTGGGAAACGTTTCCAGTACAATTTTTTTGTCAAAATACTCAGTTATGTGACGAACGAAACCGACTCGTTGTGTTCTGGACGCAGGTAACTGACCTCTATGGCCTACTCTATAACTGAAAGTACCTCCTTGAGACACTTAGAGTAAACATCACACCCCCAAAGACAGCGGAAAGACGTCTGTTCGTCGTCAGATCTATGTTAAGCAGCTTTACAAACATGTTAACTCTCTAATTATAAAACAAATACATTAGAATTATAGCAAAAATGTTCATTGAGACATCTATAAAACACAAAACAATCGAGCGAAGAATATTCTTTTCGATAAATCCCTTTTCCGTCTCTAGAATTATATATATATATATATATATATATATATACACAGAATATTCTAGATTAGTAGTTAATAACAATATTAGTGGAATGGCAATCGAATCTCTATCTCAACTTTATAGACTTAGAGAAGGCCTTCCACAACGTTGACCGCGAAGTAATTTGGAAACTACTCGAGTACTAAGGCGTACCCCAAATATTCATCAACCTTATTCAACAGCTGTACGACATCGTCACATGTCAAGTAGTCCACAACGAAAAACTCAGCGAGGCGTTTGAAGTAAACACAGGAGTCAGACAAGGGTGCTTATTATCACCCACGATGATATTCCTAATTGTGGTGGACTGGATTATGCGTTACACAGTGAGTCGGAAACGAGAAGACAGGGATATCCTGGACTGACGTGAAGAACCTGGATTTCGCGCGTGGATGATTTATGTTTGATGTCACACAAAATCGAAGACTTACAAGCGAAAGCCAACAAACTGGTTGAAGAAGCAGCCGCGGAAAACACAGGACTCCAGGTGAACATAGACAAGACGGAGGTTTTGAAAATAACCAACCAACCAACAACAGCAACATCCAGTGCCAATCACCATCAACGAGAGGGATTTGAAAGAGGTTTTTTCATTCACTCACTTATCTAGGGAGCATTGTCTCAACTACAGGAGGGCGACGATGTCAAATCGAGCGAGAATCGGGAAGGCGAGAAACACATTCATTCATCAACCTGAAACCAATCTGGAATTCTTCGTCACTCAGCCAGCATCAACAACAAAATTCAGTCGGATTTTCAATACAAACAACATCAAGTCAGTCAGTTCTTCTATACGGATGAGAAACTTGGCTGACGGGTCGCAAAGAATATTTCCAACAGCCTGTTGCAGACGCTACCTTTATCAATACTGAAGATCACTCAGATGGCCGGGCCGGAAATAATCGCCAGCAAGAAACTATGGGAAGAAACAAAACAAGAACCAATCGCCAGCCAACAAATATGCAGGAGAAAGTGGAGATGGATTGGACACTCACTTGCTGAGCAGGCCGCTGGGTGACATCGCGCGCGCGTCAGGCCATTGCTCGAGTGGAACCAGGCGGAAGTGGAAGCGGCGAGTGGGATGTCAGTGCAAGTGTGAGATGGAGGAGATCGTGTGAAGAGGAGTTGAAAGAGTATGGACTAAGATGGATGCAGGTGAAAAGTACAGCAGAAGACGGATTCAAGTGTAGACGTGCAGTTGAAGCCCTATGTTCCACTAGGAACCCAAGGGAACAATTATAATAAGAATAATAAATAATATCGATTTGTAAAGTATGATCAATGCAATTACAGTCCATTAAAGATGCTTAAATTATAATAATAATAAAGATATAATAGCGAATAGAATATCAACTAAAATTAGGGAAATTCCACAAAAATTCAGAAATTAAGCTGAATATTCTCAAGAAGGTAAGATCAAAACTTTATCCAGAAGTATCACACACCAACAACTCGCGTAGACAGTCTAAAGTCAGAATCACCTCAAACGTTGTGGGACAATTCACTATCAGTTTATCGTACAACCACAAGGAGGGATACGATAAGATTAGAGATTAGATAGGAACAAACACAAACAATGAGGATCAAGTCAACATGTGATATGCAAATATCAGAACAATGATATGCATTTAATTCAATTTTTAGATTTTCCCTTGGATTGACTGTACCTAAGTGCTCGGTTTCAGGATGAGACGTCAGCTCCTTGTGTGAATGCTTCGACGACGTCTGGTCATGTAACCTGAAGTTAATTGGTGGGTAGTGACTAGCAGAGACGGTAGTCGTGGCCTAATTGGTCCAGTGGGTAACGCCTTATAGTTTGAAACTATGGACAGTGGGTTCGAATCTCAGTGGGAACACCATCACTCACTGGAGAATGCAGGTGCTTCTAGTTGACGAGTCCCAAGTGGGACGAAATGCACATCCTTGTATCCACTACTATTTACCATCCACCAAATAAATTCAATGATATACAGTCTAGCAGAAAAACGGAAAATAATTAAAAGTTAGCTTAAACATCCAAATAAGTATAAAATATTGTGATTAGATAGTTCAAGAAAGATTTTCCAAACAGTTATTCCGTTACACAAGATGCTCAAGAAGTGAGTTATTAGTTGTTCTAATTCCTCCATTTCGCCAACCAGATTGGAAGATGCTTTTCCACACGTATAGACATTACTACACGGGTATGGCCTATGTGCTTAGCTGCTCTAGCACAAGAGGACAGACATATGCACATACATATTCCCAGTGGTGGAACTCTGTCTTTGATATTTCAATGAAAAAGAGGTTACACGGAATAGGTCAAACATATAGAAGCAGCAAAGAGTGTTTCCCTAAACAGCTTTCAATAGTCAAATTCGAAGAACTTCAGCTGTTGAGTCACCTTGAATCTCAGGCTTGGAAGCGACTTCCTCTCCAGTAATTCTGTCGTCTCTAGTTTATCAGTCTTACTTTTCCTAAGTTTACTAATGAATGCGGGTGGATAACAATTCGGAATCCAATTGATTCAGAAAGACCTCAGTTCTGTATTCAATGCTTTTTCTTCTATGTATATGAGACAGATTCTTGGAAGAAGATATTTCGGGAGGTTTCTTCCTCCAATTATTGGAACAAGGGTGTGTAGAAGTCAGTCAGCTACCCATACCATTTTCCTTTTTGGTGAACTGATGTCTGGATTAATCAGCTGGTACTCCTTAAGAGCTGGATAATTAAGAAAAAGGGGTCTTCTTCAGGTCCTTCCTTGTTTTGCCTGATTGTAGGTAAAAAGAATTTTCAACCCGCACAGCTGCTGCTTAAATAAGTTAAGAGAGTGAAACATCGCCACAAACCTAGTTTTATTTTGAAAACCTACCTGACCGATGTGACACCTGATATTTGTAAAATAAGACATTTAAGAATAATTGGACTTGAAACATCAACCATTAAGTAACGCTGTAATATCGTAGGTCTTATCAAATAAGGAAATAAATCAACTTGGAGTGGTACACTTGAGTTTCTTTCATTTTATCATGATTACTATACCGTGGATAACCACTACGTCTTTCCAGCTCAGGTTGGATATTATTCCCGAAATAATCTCTTGCCCTCAGTGGTACAAATGGAGGCAAGTTTATTCTGTTGGATAGAGACTAACAGTGGAATCCAGGATGCGGATTTCTGCCCCTTTAGGGCTCGTCATCCGCATGAACCTTCAATCTCCAGTGAGTGGTTGTGTTCCCACTGAGATTCGAACTCAGAGCCCGTCGTTTCAAACATCAAAGCACCGTCCACCAGGCTAACATATCGCTAGATACTGAACATTTCCATTCAATAAAACCAATCAACAGTAAATTCGAAAATTAAGTTAAGAAAAATAATTATTATTTTATTTCTTTTTTTTCAATCATTTTTGTTTGTTTAGTGTCCCAATATTCAGTGGTCTACCAGATGGTACAATATCAAAATTAGCTGATCAGTTGAATGAAATAACTTATCGTCCAAATGAATTTATTATACGTCAAGGTGCTCGAGGCGATAATTTCTATATTATAGCTGATGGTCATGTAAAAGTGACAATGTATCCAACATTGGAAAATGGTACAATTGATCGATCAAATGAACCACAATTTGTTCGTACACTAGGTAGAGGTGAATGGTTTGGAGAGAAAGCATTAGCTGGGTAATGTTCATTTAATAAACAGTGTTCTGTTATAAAATGTACTTATTATTATTATTAATGAAGTAATTCTCGTTTAAAAATGTTACAATATACAATATGGAGACTGTTACAAAAGTTGTATAATCAGGTGATCATACTCATTCGCTTCAAAAGCAGGCCACAACTATCAAGAGGGAGGCTGGTTGTACTGTTTGATGGCGTAAACGCCTACATGCAGAGTGGTACTCATATATATATATATATATATATATATATATATATAAGTTAGAAGTTTAGCGTCTAGCATTTAGGCAAATAAATAACGAATTACCAAAAATTATAACTTGTAAGCCGTTGGATTTGATCCCAATAGTTGAGTGGTAGTACGCTAGTCTCGTAGCCTAAAGGTCATGCATCTTTATTACTGGTTGGAAATAATGTGCTCATCCTACTGAAGAGTCCCAAACTAGGCTGAAATGAATCTCGAATTCTCTCTGGTTTCCCATGTTTCTCCAAATAATGTCAATTGGTGATAGGATTGGACTTCAAATCGCAAATACTTCGCCATATAACTTATCAATTTCTGTTTTTATGACGGAACAAATTTCAACTGTAACTTTCATTTAGGTTAATTGGCACTTTCCGTTGATTGATATATTAATTAGCCAGTACTGAAACGGTCGGTCTTTGTTGAAATGAACGTTTCAACGAGATCTAAAGATTAATGAGTCATTTTGGGTCATAGTTACTAGCTGTACAATCGAGCATACCAATACAAATCAGCCGATTGGGCTCTAGTAGTCTATTGGAAAAAGCCTTAGCTCTTGAATCTGTTGGTGAGGAGCTGGCTCTCTTGGTTGGAACCCCATCAGTCACCTGTAGTGCAAGGGAATCCCACTGATGAGTCCTGAGTAAAATCGGATGCGCTTCCTGAGTTTGACTGCCAGTAACCACCAATCGAAATAACTTTAACTGCAGTTAAATAGTTAACCCTAGAGTAGAACGGAAATTTCTAATGTTTATAAACTGACGTATAAAAAATATTTATATAAACCTACTGATCATTATGAGTTACAAATAAAAGAAAAATTATTTATTTAATGTAGGCGTCACCTTCTGCATAATTTTATTATTACTTCATTTGGTTCCAAGGGATAAAAAGCTTCAGTAACACATATCCACTTCACTCTGTTCTCGGCAGTCTCTTTCAGTCGGCGTTTCACGATTGTCTACAAGCTTTCAACGCCTGCTTACACGATCTTCTCTACATCAGCTAAGTATCCACACGTCCAGCTGATCGTTTCCCATTCGTGTTCTATGCTAGGGTTTGGCTTGTAATGTCATTCAATGATCTTCTCAGCGTGTGTCCAGCCCATCTCTAATTTCTTCTGAGTATTTGTTCAGCAATAGTTTCTTGGTTGCTTTGCCACCAGATACAGTTTCTTGTTTCCTGTCCTTGCCGACCAGTCACCCGATCTTTAGTATTGAGATAATGAAAGTTCTCATCATCAAGTTCTTTTGTAATAACTATCCTCAAGTTCACAATCTCATAACTCACTAACCTACGGGAAAATCAAGACTTCTAAATTGAAAGGAACGCTCATTCTGGGTGTCGCTGCTGACTATCGATTAACTCTGTACTGTTCAGTGAAAAACTGTTAATACTTTAGTATAGAGTTTTCGGTACAACAGTCCAGTTTACGCCTTCTGGTAGCTTGACTCTTAGTCCAAACATACTTTATGTAGTACAGTCAAATAACTATTTGCTGCTTTGATCAACAACATAGAACAAAGCTGTCTGGTGTCTTTTGTCTTAGTAGTTGTTTAAAGTGTCGAAAGATCGATTGACTGACTAAATTAGAAACCTAAGTACTGGCTGATAGTTTTGTGTCTTGTTTCGCTGAGTAAGGCTCAGTTCACTAGTCTGCATCAAAAAAATATTTTAAAAGAATGGTAACTGAACAAAGAATACTATTTCCGATAACTTGCTCTTCATCAGGTCTTCATCATCGTCTCTACTGAAGGCCAGCCAGGGCAGTAGTAGTGGCTGGCTGGCTTGCTTCTTTTGCACACAAAGCACTGTTTGTTTCACGCGAATTGTGATAGCCTCTGCTGTTTAAAACATGCGGTACCTCGATGTAGATTGGTTGAAAAAGCTATTCCAACAAATTTATCAAGAAACACATGACAAAGAAAGCGGAAAAGGACTACTCACTCTCCGTAAACAAGAAGCCTTTATACATACGACTGCAATTCAGTGGTGATATACCAAGCGAAATAATTACGAGGAGGTTAAGAAAATCCCTTCAAAGAACTTTTGATACTGTCAAACTACACGTCTAATTCTCTACACGACCGATAGGGATTCCTCGACTGAAAGGTGAAGTACCTAGACTAGCCACTTCAAATTGTATCTACCAATTTAACTGCGCTTGGGAGCAAGTTATATTGGCCGTCAACCTACGAACTGAATTTCTTGTGCTCGAGAACATCTCTCAGTATGGCCAAGTAAAGATGTAGTAAATACCATCAACAGTTCGATATTGGACCATCTAGTACAAACCGGCCACAAAGCCAGCCAGCATTGAAGAATCCTTCTCTACCGTCTACCGAGTACCAAATAAGTTGCCAAAATCATCTAAGCCCGCATGCTCCAAACAGCAGAGGCTATTGCAATTCGCGTGAAACAATCAGTGTTTTTGAACAAAGCAAGAACTACAGTTTTAGCAGAATAATATGGTACCATCATTTATTTCGTTCGCTTCTCATCAGCTGCTTACAGCCTAAATAAATTATGAGGTTTAAGTACAGACATGTTTTAACATACTTGCAAATTTTACATGTTGTCAGTTGACAGAAAATTCCACAATTAGTAAACAGTGCTCAGAAATTGCGCTTATATAGTTTTCACACAGGCAGTTCAAGTTAAAACAAAATAAATGTATGCAGAAAATGGTAAAGAGTTACGTAATAAAGATGAGATGTGCGTTAGATGCATAGTGACTAGTAAGTTAGGTAACAATGAACTGAGTTGAGCTCAAATCATAGAAACAAGAGACAAGCAAAATTACAGATTATAAAAGGGAGGGTGAGGTTAAAGACAAAGATTACGTAATCAGATGAGAGAAAAAAAGGCATCCAGTTACCAAGGCAAGGAAAGACTAATAACTGCTTCTTTCTGAACACATAGATCTGGTTTCAAGCGTTTGATAGAAATCGCTTCAGCAAACTTAAGGAGAATTGAGCTCTTTTGCCTATTGATAATTTTGAACGACTTTTCGACGTCCACCTCATGACCCGTGTCGAGGAGATGCCTGGCGATGGCACTGTTTAAAGCATTTGTTCCCTTTAGACGTAAGCTTTTTGGTACGTGTTCAGAAAATCGTAGATATGCCCTTCTTTCTGTTCTTCCAATGTAACTGCTCCCGCAGATACACGTAAATTTGTATATACAGTTGGAGGTAACATGAGAAGGATATCTATCGATTTTTGATTGCACCAAAGAGCAAGTTGTTCGATAGATGGGAACGAGCTTGGCTGCAGGATAGGCTATGGCTAGTGATGTACTCAGCCTTCTGTTGATCATCGCTGCAATGTTTTCACCTTTATAGTCAAGCTGAACGTAGACTGGCTTTTTACCCACTGTGATTTGTTTTACATTTGTGACTTCAGATCTTCCATACTTGTTGATGAACTTTTGAGGATACCCATTTCTCTTCAATATCTTTTCAAGGAACTCAAACTCCTCCTCTAGTTTCTCTATAGAGCATATTCTCCTCGCTCTATAGTACAGAGTCTTGACTAGACCCCGTTTAAAGCTATTTGGACAAAAGCTGTTAAAATGCAAGTATTGTCCTTTCCATGTGGGCTTTCGATAAATTGACTTTTGAAGACTACCGTCTTCTAGGCGTTCCATGGCGATGTCGAGGAAGTGAAACTTTCCGTCACTTTCATGTTCCATAGTGAAATCAATATTGGCGTGTGCACCATTGAATAATCTTAGTAAGTGTGAAGCATGGCTTTCATTTTCGCACACTATAAATGTGTCATCAACATAACGACAGTAGGAAGATGTTTCGTCGATTGCATGTTTCAACTTTGTTCTTTCAAGGTTTGACATGAATATATCTGCTAGAACAGGGCTAAGTGGACTGCCCATAGCTACACCATCTATTTGGCGGTAAAATGTGTTGTCAAATTGGAATTGCACATCCATGGTACACATAAGCAGTAGGCGTTTGAATTCCGATTCTGGGAGTGGGAGAAGATCGGACTGCTGACAAATGATCTCAATAGTTTCATTGATTGGAATCATTGTGAATAGGGAGGTTACATCAAATGACACCATGAATTTATTTAGAACGTTCATGTGGTTCACACTTTCAGAGAAATGAAATGAGTCTTTCACCGTGTGCACGCCTAGCCGTTGACGAATAGGTTCCAACTTCTCCGCAAGCCAACGTGCCACCTTATGTTGGGGCGAGTTGATCATCGAAAGTATGGGTCTCAGGGGGACTTGTTCTTTGTGTATCTTCGGAACGCCATACATGTGTGGCAAGCGGGACCCTCGGGGTTTCAAGTCATTGTACGTGTTGTTGTCAATCAATTTCTTCTTTAGGAGATCTCTCAAGGCGTTTGTGATACGTTTTTCGACGGCATCTGTCTTATCTTTCTGGCAACTGTCAACTTTAAACCTCAACGGGTCATTTAACACAGCTTTCATCTTTGCGATGTAGTCCTCTTTGTCCATCAGCACCACACCTGAGCCTTTGTCAGGTCTCAATATAACAATTTTGTCATTATTCTTGAGAGCTTTCAATGCTCTTAGATGCTCTTCAGAAAGGACTTTGGAATATGACGTTGGAGAAATGAGGTATTGATTTGCAACGTCGACGAGCTTCGATTTGAACCAGCTCCTCTTGTCATCATCAACTGGAGTGAGGTCACTCAACTGATAGAATAAGTTTTCGAATTGAACTGCGACATCAGTTCTTTCGACAAACTTATTTGGGATGTGAAAGTTAAATCCAAGAGAAAGTGCTAAAGAAGCAAGTTCAGCTAGCCGCTCCTACTACTGTCCTGGCCAGCCTTCAGTGAAGACCATAAATTCGTAAATTCCGTATTATTATCTTTCTCAATTTTTCTGATATTCCGTATGCATTGTTATGTTGATACTATCGAACTGTAATCCACCGATATTATTGTTATTGATTCGATGTTATTTACACAACATTAGTGTTGTTCATAGCACTAATTCATTCATTCACTATTATGTATGTATATATAACTGTCGAACCTGATGAAGAGCAGGTTATCGAAAATAGTATTCTTTGTTCAGTAGCCATTCTTTTGAAAACTGACTCAAACAAAATCCCTATAAAACCATAACCTCCTAAATAAATGATTCTATAATAACTTGAGTACATCGCTTCTAAACGTGTGGTTGTTATAAACACTACAGACAAGAGCTCAATTCTTATAATACGTGAATACTACACCTATATGAAATAAAAAATACTGACCTTCAGATTGAAAATAAACTATAATCTATGATAAACCCCACGAGATACAAAAGGAATGTGTAACACCTGTTATTACTGACTTATTTTCAAATATTTATAAGCATTACTGTTATGAAAATTTCCCACGATCAAATCACACACACATCCTTATGTGTAATAACTCAGTATGTGATACTATAAACTATGCGTGTAGTATTCACAAGCATTTTATTGTGTTAAGATTATTCAATCGAAGTTGATTATAGTCATTACGGATTAATTAAGTTAGAAATCAATACTTTACTTTATGGTTTTTCGTTCAAAATAACAGATGCCACATACTACTGATTTGACTGATATAAGTAGTTGAATACCATTCATATCAATAAGTACTAGTAATTGCTATCTAAATTCAAGTGATTTAAACATCCGAAATTCATGTCGTATCGCCTGAATTCTGGTTGGCTAAGTACTTTTAGCGAACTAGTAATATATCAGGTCAAATTCGTAATTTCCCCATTTATTTACCTTTAGTTGTGTAAATTGCAAATCGCCAATGCAAACCAATGCAAACACTAAAATGAACCGACTGATTACGTAACAGAATAAGTAGAGTTGAATGGCAAAGACAATAGCCCTTATTTGCTGTATTGGTTAACTTACTGTCTTCCACTCAGTCGAGATTACCATCACTTCCTCTAATGTAGGGAATGAATATGTAATTCTAACTGATGGCTGGCAGTGGAACCAGAGTTTTTATGCGTCTCACAGTGTGATAGTGTTCTGACTGAGTCTCAACACCCACCAAAGCATTGGTCACTAGACTATTCAACTTATTTCTTTTGTTATTATTATTATTTGATTTCTTTGAGTGCGGAGTGGAACTTAGGTTGGCTTCAAGCTTGAGCTCTGAAGTTTCAGTAGCACTGATAGGATGGAGTTACTAGACGAACACCCAACCGTCTCCTTTTCTCGAGTTTACAACTGACCAGGGGTGGTGAAGGCGTGCGCAGGCTGGTAATCTAACCCCAGACTACTTGCATGCTTGGCTGGCATTCTACCGCTGAATCATCAACGCAGAGATTATCTGACTACTTGACCCCTTTAAAAATGAGCCCCATTCGTTATCGTCTGAAACTCTTGAATTTGGCGCCCCCCCCCACAAGTTCAGCATGACGCTATTGTTTTCTGATTAACCTGAAGGGTCCAATGCAGCGTTCACATTTTAATAATAGTAATACCCGCTATTCCACTGACGCACTTATTTCATATTGATCCCTCTCTATATATATCATATGGTTAAGTATTACAATGTGTGCGTCGGTGGCATAGTGGTTAGAACGCTCGCCGACCATGCACATGGTCCGGGTTCGATCCCCGGCCGGCGCACTCCTTTACCTCTCTAAGCCAGTAGTGAAATTGGTGAAGAGGAAAGGTTTGGCATGAGGCTAGCAACCCCATCCTGTAAAAAGACATCACCACTGCTACAGAAACTTCAAGCATCTAGCTTGAAGCCCTATGTTCCACTGGGAACGTGCAGGAAAACAAAAAAAATAATAATAATTTGCTTTATTACAAAACAGTACTTGTGATACAGAATGGAATTCTCAGCATTTCACTACATTATTTCGCATCCAGTTTGTACATTAACAATAAATAAAATTCTACATAGATTATGGGTAGTCACAGTTAATTTTGACAACAGCATACTAGCAAATCGGCAGCAAAGCGAAAAGTGAACAGAATGTTTGAAGGTGTTAGAAAAGTAGATGCTGACATACTTACTGGTCTAAGCGGTATCAAAAAGTTCGAGATATACAGAGTGTGAAAAAAAAGAGAATGTTTTAAGTAGAGTTTGTAAGGAAGGGAGAAACAAAGCAGCACATAACAAAAAAGAGAAGGAAAGAAAACGTTCTACCTGTAAATGATATGAGTTAGAAAGACGAGATCCAATTGTTCTACTGACTATTTGCTAAGTTATAGGTATCACGCCTAATGCTTTCTATATCGCACAGAACACGAGCCAAGTAGGGTATGGTTGAGTTTTTGTGCTTACTAGTTCGAGCATATAGTTTTCTGTATAGGCTTCTGGTTCTGTCTGATGAGATACAAGAGGAGAGTTGTGAATGAAGAGGGTGGTCTGAGTTAGATAGATAGAATGAATTTAGGCCATTTTTCGCATGAGTCCAAGTGCCTGTCGACCAGAATATTATCAAGCTCTTAAAGTGGCACGTTGCTTACCCTGCTGACAACCTATAACATCTTACGTAGTAAGGTACAGTCTTTTCTCAGTAGCCAGGAAAAACTAAGGGGAAACAATAGAGAATAATAGGCAGGATGTAAGAGTTAACGAATTGATAGGCCAACAGGAAAGTCATAAATCTCAAGAAATAGTCGATTTCGTTGACCTTTAATTCTTAAATATTTCACAAATATAGGATCTGCTAGCTTTTATCGGAATAATAAATGTGTTTTTCTTCCCAGTACTCAATGAATGATTTACTCAATGATTTGACCTTATAAATATTGTTGTTTTTATTGCTGTTGTTATCTCATAAATCAACCAAAAAATCGATTATTTCCACTCTTAAAATGGAAATTAATTTATGCTATAATTCACTTCATGAGGTTCCTTATTGAAATTAATTGCTTTTGTGTGTATTTTTGCATACAGTGACAATTTACGTACAGCCAATATTATTGCAGCTGGTGATGGGGCAGTGACCTGTCTTGCTCTAGATCTTGAGTAAGTTTTAACTTTTGACTAATGCTCACTATCATCTGTTTTCTGTTTTCTATTGACTATTGTCGTTGATAAGCTTCAGATTAATTTTAAATTGATTGATGTGATTACTGTATGAACTTCTAAATCAGATCTAAGTTTGATAAGATAAATAGAACATTTCCTAGATAAATCGAAATCTTGGAAAAAGCGGTAACTTTTGATAAGGTGTAGGATTCTGCACTAGGTGCTGAGGAATATCATCTCCAATGTTCCAAATAGAATATGGGTCTTCAAGCTATGAAATCTGAGTGGCGAAGATATTTGCCTTTACGTGATGAGTTCTCTAGCTTCAAGTTTAAACTTCTCTCTTTTCCCACCTACTATCAGCTAACTGGCTGGACAAGGTTTTTGGTGAGAAATCGAACACGGTTTCCAGGCTAGCTGGCGAACATGGCGAACAATTGAACCAACCACGGACGAACATTGTTTTGTTGCAAGTGAACTTAATTCATCTATGCGCCAACTTTAGGCTGTTTGACTGTAGGAAGTCGACAGAATGCTCTGGACTTAGATGTGCTCCTAGTCACTGCTTTTCAGTAAGGCAGATCTGTTAATTTTAGAGGACTAATGACGCTTTAGAGATTTGGAAGCGTGTCAACCATTTCTAAAGTTACAGACGGTAAAATAAATATTTTCGGCTGCCGTTTAACTTCCTGATAACTAATAGCATACTCTGTAATGTTGGTATAGTCCAGCATAGTCTACACTACTGACTGACTGAATAGTTAAAGATTGATCAGATCAACTGATAATGTTCGGTAATTCTATAAACAATGAATTAAAAAATCCACCCTGTGTATTAGTCTCAAATACCTGGCTAAAAATCAATATTAGTTGTAATTACTGAGACCAGTGAGTAGCGAATACTTCACTAACCATCTTATCTCAGTTGCCAATCCGTTTTCTTGGTGTTGAATAGATCAGGTAGGATGTTTCCAATCATCTAGATGAGATCATAGGATTTGTAAACCTTTTTATTATTCAAAATGATACTACTCCTTTTCTGTCTATTTATTTCATCCACTAGGTCATACAATCTACTGTTAGGGGATTTAGAGGGATTGAAGAGACGCTATTCAAAAGAAAAAGTAGTAGACGATAAGTAAGTTTCTTTCAAATAAAATATTTTTTTGAAAAAAACAAACCTAAAATGATGAACCTGCTAATTACCAGTGAATAAAATATTATGGATAATTGTCTATTTCTCTCTGCTTACTTAAAATACATAATAGTAGTATGAATGTGTCAATAAAAGTTTTCTAAGTGTTCGATGTGTTTTGGTAGGATAATGCGTGAAAGTGACATTTGTATCCAATGGTACACGTTTTAATTCGTCTGAAACTCATAATGGCAATGACTTCTGGAAGTCCTTGAATATATTATCTTTGTTTTTCCTATGGAAACATTATTCATCTTGCGAAATTAAAATCTCGAAGAGAGAGAAAAGAATTTACAGAGGAAAAAAAATTTATCTTTTATTCATTCGAATGGTTACTGGGGAGTCGATTTGTTCCAGAGTCATTTGCGCCATGAAGAGACACCACAAATAGGAAGTTTTCTGCCTCAGTTTGCTATCATTGTCTAGTTCACATATAGAATCATACGTTAAACTGAATTTTTACTCATCAGGTATCACAGTGAAGTCATTTTAATCACCTGTGTAGCTTCTTTACGAAGTTCCTTCTTTTGTAATGTTGAAGAGTTACACATTAGGAAAATTTTTATCTCAGTGTATTCTTTCAGGTAAATAGTTTAACTGAGAAACTTTCATCGTCCTGCCTGAGAACATCTTCACCTATATATATATATATATATATATATATATGGATTCTCCATGAATGATATTATTGTATCTCCTGAGAATACTTTTTGTGGCTGGTTTTTTTTAATATACCCCAGTACTGATAGTCGGCCAGAAATGAAACACGGACATTTAGAGTAACTAGCAAGCATTCTACAATTGAACCACGAACTACACCGTTCAGATGCAACCGAACTTAATTCATCTATGTGAATAGTGGAGAAAAACAGAATAGCTGTGATTTCACATTATGCTACATGGTGATAGGAAGACGGCTGGATGCCCTTGACTTAGATTTGTTTCCACTTAATACCTATCAATATGGCATAAAGATCAGTACTCCTGCAAATCAACAATTAATCACAACCAAGGCTGTCAGGAGATACCACTAACTTTAGAATGAACCTCTCGCCAAAGATGTTCTGCTTAGAATGACGATGAAAGTTTCCTAGTTAAACCAACCAGCTCAAACAGACACAACAGCACAAAAAGCATCCAACTGAACTAAAATTCTCCTCTATTGCACCAGGATGAATTATTCGCTCAATAATTTCTAGCCAATCTAAGTAAAAGATTACAAACGACTTAAAAATATCACGAAATTTGTACTAAAACATTATAGATGCATAATTTTTCAGCATTAAAACTAAAATAGCCTATGGGATGAAACGGTATTCTGCCTAAATAATACATTTCTACCCCCCTTTCATTTATTCAGGGGGATATTTAAAGTTATATTCCCCAAAAAGGAAAGCAGAAAAAATGAAATTCACATCAAAAAATATCTGAAGCGTGTATAAATGCATAATCCTATATACTACTGGTCAAAGGATATGAGTAGTTGAATACCGCTCACATCGAACAGTAATGCTTTCTATTTAACCAGATAAAGATGATTTAAACACTTAAGACTTATTTCGCTTGTTGTCTGTGGAGCTCATCAGCAGCTTTTAACTTATCTCAGTGAGCCGAATCATTTCAAACCACTCGAATTCTGGCTAGTGACTTTGGTGGACTGGAAATACATTAAATCAAATTCGAAACTGGAACAATTGACTTCAACTGATTCAACTCTCTGAGATGAATTAAACTAGGTACGTTGGTGATGTGGTTGATCCCGAACGGATGAAATAACTGTCCGTTGTTTAGATCACTTTGATCTGGCTTATTGGCAGTCACTAATATTTTACATCAACGAACCCAGTTACTCATATCTATTGATCAGTAGTATGTAGTATTATCTAAAAGTTTTATTCACAACAGTATTTTGCCTCATCGAAATTATTTGCGTTTATTTAAGCTGTCTAATATAAATTCATTTCTAATCCAAGGATTAATGAAATATGAGTTTACTTTTCCCCACTACACAATGACATATGGTTATACCTATACAGGGAGGGAGAAGGATTTATATTATCTCCATTTGACAAGAAGTTATTCGTTAGGATTTGCTTTCATACACGTTTGCGAACATGTTTTCCTATGTTCGGTGATTAGATTTGTAAATAACATGAGTGATGGACATCGAGTTGTCATCTATTTGCTCATTTTCTTCCGTTTTCCTTCCCCACTGATTACTATTCAAATGAGTACATGTCAATGAAACAAAGTCACACTACTTTTGACACGTGCAAATATACCCGTGTCCTAGTCAAGTAATACAACTTTTCGGGTGACACATTCAACATTCTCCTTCTGGAATTGAAGTTCAGTGATTGCTCACTTCTAAATACCGTCAATTCTCGCAATAAAATCACTGTCATCTAATATCATCTCTAGGTAAATGTCTTCATAGTGGACTTAGTAGAGTCCACAGCTTCCCAGTGAAACGGAGAGTAATCCGTTGTGAAGTAGGTGTTAGATGAAGATAAGTCGAGTTACTGGAGGTCTGAATGTAACCCAAACAAATTTCGTCGGAAATTAGTCCGCCTACATGAACACAGACAACAGACAAGAGAAGCAGAATAATGAATAAGCGAAATGATGAAAATAAAAGCGTCACTGGAATAAACTTATGACTACAGGATTTCATCATGAGCTGACATTAGTTAGAGAACCATTGGAAAACCTGGAATGCTGTACAGCTGTTTTGTCGGCCTAGTTTGGGACTCTTCAGCAGTGCGCACGCACTACCATGGCTCGAACCCAGGACCTTCTGGTTTAAAAGCGAGCTTGTAGAATATTAAGCCACTGGAACACAATCCGATGGCCAGCACATGAACTCCAACTTCTGCCAATTCACGACATAGCACGACCGCTAGCCAATGTCTTCAGCAAGTATTTGTCCTCACGCCTGACCTGCTACACCCAAATGGTCATGAGTTCCTACTAGAAACCCAGGTAACTACCTACCTGAATAAGGCAAGTCGCTAATGAGCATCTCATTGTTATTCAAGTGTTGGTTTGTAGGGGTTTGATTGGTTTCAGGATTTCATCATAAGCTGATATTAGTTAGAGAACCACTGGAAAACTGACTGGGAGTAATGGACAGCTGTTTCGTCCTAGTTTGGAAATCTTCATCAGTATGCATCCACTGGGATTCGAACCCAGGACCTTCTGATTATAAGGCGAGCTGGTATACCATTAAGCCACTGCTTGAAGATAGACAGAAAAAACCGGAAAAATAATAAAACGGTTGGAAGAAAACATCTGTTAATAAGTTTGAATGCCTTTTTCTTACACTGTATCTGCTTTGCATCTGTTCAATATAGCTTACCTAAATATTTTTAATATTTTTAAAATTTGAAAAGAATGAAATGAGGTGGGATGATGAATATTTACTAAAATAATCTGTAGAACTTGTGTGTGAAGATAATATGCATCCGAACACATTAAGATCTTAATGTCGGTAACAGTCCAGTATGCCAAAATGTGTAATTTCTATCAACCAGTCATATACAGCAATCACTAATACCCACTGTAATCAGTCGTTTAAATCGTCTCTTCTAAGTATATCTTCTCGACGGAACTACAAAAAGTCGAAGTCAAAGTGCATGTATATCAGAAGGTTGAAGTTAACTTGTATGCCTTGTAGATATTCACCTGCTGCTTTCACAGCATAATTCATTAAACATGGAAATTACACATGAGAAAATTTCCGCCTCATATAGAGAATAAATCGAAACACATTGTTCTCTGCTTTGTAACACAGTTTAAATTTCTTTATAAGAACTGAATATTTGATTGACTACTATTCAGGTAAACATGATAAACTATTTTGATTGGACGTCACTGTCAACTAACACTACAAAATAATAATGAAACCCAGTTGTATAGACCCGACTGTGTTTACTCTATGATGTACCAGATGCTTCATATATCTAGTCCCCTTCAAAAACTTCAATAAAATGTGAACAGTGAATCTCAAAGTATGCGAAGAGGTGAGACTGCTAGCCTCCTGCCAGCTGAGGAAGGCTTAGGAGTGCGTCAGCCAGGAATCGAACCCTGAACCAATGACACTATCGACTATCCTAAACTAATAAAATTAAAAAGTAATAGTTTCATTGTTAAGTAATTCAGCAGTGAACATGAAAATTCGAATCATAAGAGTGAAATTTGATATCTGAAAGACGATGATTACTAAATGTATTTAGCAGGGGCATTTAGTCTCAGATATACATGCATCTGTGGACACTCGGGCCTAACACCAGAGTACTATCCCCTGAACTACCGAGTTCCAAGAGCTACCTGTTCTACGAAGGGCGTCAGTGATTGCTGTTGACTAAATGATTCAACTTCCTATTATTTATCTGATCCGGCTGTGTTAGGATATCTGCTCTAAAACTGGATTTCAACTTCTAAACACTTCTGGAAATAAGGAAATATGTAGTACCCTCAAAACATTAATATTTTTAGACAGTTAAGGACTGTCAATATAGAATAATCACGTAAGTTTTAGTTAATCTCTCAAAATGTTAAAAAGGAATTATTATCAAGATACCCCTAAGTTGAAGTCGTCAACAACGGAGAAAATAAAAGGAAAAGACAGGAGTTTTTATTTTAGTAGCAGGTGAAGACTAATCACTTAACCTTCCCAAATAAAAAATATTCAGTTTAAATGATCCCAACAAGAAGAAACAAAGTTGGATTTACTTGTGTCTCTCAGTTATTCTGAGAGCAGTTTTACTAACAGTCACACCTATGGCGTATTCACTAGTTAATAGGCGTCTGAGGTGTTATTCAGTTCCCGGTTAATTATTTTTTCACTCTATATAAGATTTGGTTATTCGATAGAACATTTTTTTTGAAAGACTAAGGAGTTTGTTGCATCAAAGCAGTTTAAAGCACTGATAAGGTTATTAAGAACTGTTCAGTGGATATATGTACTCACTTTCAAACAGAGAATTGTCCCAATGACTGAATGGTTGATGAGCTGGCTTCATAACCTGGAAGTACCACGTGTCAATCCACGGTGGGGAACTGTCAAGGAATCGCAAGCTAGGATGAAACAACTGTTCAATACAGCCTTGTTTTCAGGGATTCTTTTACTGACATCAAACCGTGACCTAATGTGAAATAGATAAGATATCGCTAAAAGAACACTTGAAAACGCGTTAATGCCATATTCTACGTTGGTATAATATATATATTCGGATGTACATATATATGTCGAGTACTTAACGACTTAAATGTATATATTTCACAGTTAAATAGGAGCTCCTTTTGGTCTGTGTATGTGAACACTGTTCTGCATTCTCTTTAGATATCTTTTACGATGTGAAGTGATACGACCGATTTTATCTTATCATTTGATTACGTTTTCTGTTAGATTCATCATTCAGTACATGAAGATAACTATTACTGGTGATGATTTGATTTCATAAATAAAATTTATATTTTTCTGGTCAAGTATAACATACTACATATATCATTTTATCGGCTCAGTCATACTGGCATAGTCTGTGTATTACCTTTAACACGTCTTCGATTCTGGTCAACTACTTGGGCGAAATGGTATATAATTGGATATTATTTTATTATTACTATTCTCTCATGTTCCGACTGGAACACAGGGCTTCAACAACAAATTTCCATTTCGTTCTGTTTTATTATTATTATTATTTTATCCTTTACTTCCTGGAGGAGCATAGGGCTTCAGCTGCGCGTCTCCATTGCTTTCGGTTTTCTGCCAACCTTTTCACCCCACTCCAAGTCTGCCTACATGATCTCATCTAATCTTCACATAACCTCCTCCAAGTCACCCCACCGTGAGACGATCAACTCGCCACTTCCCTTTCGGGTTCCACTCGAGCAATGGCTTGTCTAGTGATGTCACTTGATGGTTTCCTTAGAGTATGGTCTCTAATCCATCTCCATTTCTTCCTGCCCATTTGTTTCACAATCGGTTCCTGCTGCGTTGGTTTGCCCATTGCCAGAGATCCCTGTTGCTGATCTTTTCTGGCCAGCCATCTGATTTTGAGTAGTATTGAGCAAAGACAACTGTTAATTAAGGTCGTTCTGTTTTATCTGGCAGTATTTAGCTGATTCTATGAATATCCTTAAGCCCTAATCTCCCCTTCACACCATCTCTTCAGTGTTGCCCTAGGACGCAGACCCAACTCGTTTTATGCTATTCGCATTTCACTGGGGTGCTTGGAATACCGTATCATTGAAGAAATTCTTCACCGTGTGTGTTTAATCCGTCTCCATTATCTTCAGCACTTTTGTAGGGCAACAGGTTCTTGGTTGATTCGCTGACAGAGTTCATCGTTACCAATCCTTTACGGCCATCTTACATTCAGTATCAAGGTGGAAAAGGCGGCTGTTGATGAATGTCTGACTCCCATAGAAGTAGTGGCTTGACATTAGTGTCGGAAATTTGAATTTAATTCTTTTTTTAAGTGTTGATTTTCAGTGATTTGATTGGCCACAGGATTTCATCATGAGCTGACATAACTGTGCTGAGTACAGTAGATTTCCAGACTGATTTTTCCGATCCTGACTCTAACATCTCCATCCGTACCGCCTGTAGTTGAAACGATGCAGCTTAGATAAGTGAGAGAGGTAACTTCCATCGAATGTCTTCTGTTGATAGTGACTGGTACCTGTTTACAGGATTTCATCATCGGCTGACATCGGTCACAGAAGTACTGGAAAATCTGGGAGTGCTGGACAGCTGTTTCATCCCTGTCTGGGACACTTCACAGTATGCACCTACCAAGGTTTACTCTCCGGTTACAAGGCGAGCTAGCTCATAGACCATTAAGCCACTGAGGCTCAACCCAATAGCCCATGAATCCCAACTTTTGCCAATTCACAATATGGCGTGATTTCCATGTGCCAATGTCATCGGTGAGTGTTTGTTACGCACTGGTCGAGAATTTAATAGTCCTGACGCAAGAAAGACGGAAATCAGAAGACCACTAGGTTTGCGATGATACTTCTATTTTCCAAACACCAGGAGAATCAATATGTCAAACAAGAGTGTGAGAGAAATGAATATGTGTGTGAACACAAGTGTGTGAGCGAACATTCAAAATGAACAAATCAATAGACAGTCTTAACATGATTGGCTAATTATAATGGAATATCGATCCATATATACATAGCAAAATATATCAGACTGTCAAACAAACACACATATTATATGGATACATATCAGTGTTTGACCTTACACACGACCTGGTGTACGCCGTTGGTGCTTGTTTTTGGTGATATTACATAGGAGTAAATTCATTCTTTGCAAATTACACACTCTGAGGTGGAATTCCAACACAGTTCCCGATGGAAATCGATATGATTCAGATCTTAATTCCTGATATTACTCTTCTTCATTCGAATAACAGACTGACTATTGCTTTTGGCGAAACGCGTGTACAGAAACATTTTTCAAGCATGGACGATTTTTTGTGCTTCAGCCACCAGAAGCTTTTGTTACATTAAATACAATACTATTAATACTACTACAAATTCTACTATTTATTACTCAAAGTTTTGCCTTAACCTACTGTTTTTCAGACTAGGCGAATTTAAACCAGAATTTCAGAATTTACAGTTAGACAAGCTACAAATCATTTCTACTCTAGGCTCAGGTGGATTTGGACGAGTCGAACTAGTAAGTAAATACAATGAAATGTGTTTTGTTTTAATTAAGCATTAAAGTTGACTTCAAATTGTACAGAAAGAATTCATAATTGAGTTGATTTTTATTCACGGCTTATCAATTACAAAATTCGAAGAGGAACCAGAAGAAAAGCATGATGAAATGTATCTGTAACACATTCAAACTTGGTACATTTGTTTTCCCCAAGCTGAATGGTTGAGTTATGGACAACATTACTTCAGCGCACAATTCACTAATTCATTAGACATTTCTCCTGATAACCTTAGAGATGACTGACTGTTTCTTGAGGTGTACTAACCCTCTCTTCCGCTTGAATTACTATATATTACTTTGTTGGTCTGAAAGTTGACTGTCTTCCGGAAAAATAGATATTCATGAAATTTTATCAAAAGATGCCTAATGTCAAAGCAGACAACCAACTGGAAAGTATCTCGCAAAAGCACAAAGAAGGTCGTCCTACTGCATATTAAGAACGTGTCTGAAATCACTTCGAGGCTGTTGAAAACTTTTGGAATAGATGTTGCCCACAAGCCAACACAGTCACTTGAATCTGTACTATATCAACGAAAAAATGTAACAAAGGAAGAGGACAAAACTAAGATTGTCTACAAGATAAATTGAATCAACTGTGAAAGACATCAAACTGATAGAAGTGAACGCCCTCTCCATCTCTGTCTCCACAAAGATACACTGGCTGTCACACTGAAGCATGCAAACGACTAGAGAAATTGATTTGACTGCAAAAATGTACAAATTTTAGAAAGAAAGCTGAAAAGGACTACTCACTATCTGTAAACAAGAAGCCTCTTTATATACGACCACAATTCAAGGGCGATATACCAAGTGAGATAATTACGAGGAAATTAAGAAAATCAATTCAAAAACTTTTAATGCTGGAGAACTACACGTATTATTCTCTACACGTCCGATGGTGCTACCTTAACTGAAACATGAAGTACCTAGACTAGCCACTTCAAATTGTACCTACCAGTTCAACTGCGCTTCTGGTAGAGCGTGTTTTATCGGCCGTCAATCTAGGAACTTAATTTCTCATGCTCGAGAACATCTCCAACTATGTCTAAGTAAAGGTGTAGTTAAAACCATCAACAGTTCAATACAAGACTATCTGGTCCAAACCGGTCACAAAGCCAGCCAGCGTTGAAGAATCCTTCTCTATCATCTACCGGGTGTCTAATAAATTGCCAAAATCATCTAAGCCCCGCATGCTCCAAAGAGCAGAGGCTATTGTATTTCGCCTCAAACAACCAGTGCTATGTGTGCAAAAGAAGCAAGTTCAGCCAGCCACTACTACTGCCCTGGCCCTCAGTAGAAACTATATACTCATGAATTTGTAATATTATCTTTCCTAATTTTTCTGACATTCAGCTTATTTTATGTTGATGCTATTGAGCACAGTAATCTATTTAGATATGATAGAGAAGATTTGTAGCTCAGGTGGATAATTTTGATGTGATTTTGTTCTCTGAGCTGGATAGTTAGTTTGCGAAGCTTTCATCACCTTACTGGGTGACATCTTCAGCGCATACTTCAAATTGAAGTATGCGCTGAAGATGTCACCCAGTAAGGTGATGAAAGCTTCGCAAACTAACTATCCAGCTCAGAGAACAAAATCACATCAAAACAGTAATCTATCAATATTATTGATTCGATGTTATTTAAACAGCAACATTAATGTTGTTCATAACACTAATTCATTCATTCGCTATAATGTATATATAACTGTAGAGCCTGATGATAAATTTATCGAAAAGAGTACTCTTTGTTCAGTATCCATTCTTTTGAAAATTTTGATGGGCATTTTTAATCAGGTAAAATTTCAGGCAAATGAAACATCTAAAAATTCTGGGGAATTTCTAGAAGCCTAGTTCTCAGACGAATCCGCAATCAGCAAGTACCTTCGCACAGATAAAATGTAACAGCCAGTAAAAGAGGTAACTCTGACAAAAGGTTAGCTGTCTGACAAACGAAATAATAAATACCAATATAAGTAAACTAAGAGGGTGGGGGAAATCTCCAAAAACAACCATTCACCTTCAACGTTACCAAGGAAAATGTCTAATAAACCATTGGGTAATTTTAAAAGCTCATGTCATACTGAATTCTGAGCTGAAGATTTGGTCTAGAAAGATAATAAACGTTTTGCAATTAAATCATCCAACTTAAAGAACATAAGTGTTATAATCTTATTCATCCAAAACTACAAACCTTCTCCATTACATTGCTTTCAAAGTCTCATTATTATTATTGAGCAGACTGAAATGATGGACCATTTTAGAGGGGGGGGAGAATGAACCACACATAGTGAATTCCATATCATACAATTTCTGAGATGCCATTATGTCTGACTATTTGATGTTAGATGGTTTGAAGCAGTCGATAGAAAACCCTGGGCCTTAGTTATGTGCTTGTTTGCACCCACGTTAAAGGAATTGGGTTGTTCGGGGCTGAAAATGGCATCCTGAAGGACTGTACTGATTACAATAGTTGGTCATTAAAGATTACTAATAAGCACGAAGCTCAGATCCACGAATTCTGGTTGACTACCTGCAATCGTATGTCACGATGTTAGGTTACCCACTACCCTTGATGAACACGTACGTCAGTACATGATGTCGGCTATTTTCATGTGACGAATCGATAGTGGTTAACTGTTAGTCACACAAAGCCTACGTCTCCTGCCATACCGTTACATAGTTAGCTTCCATGGTATTATTGTTATGATCCCCTCTTCCTCTATTTGAATATGCGTTCCTCTATTGCCATAAGAGTTTTCTTACTTAGTTTCGGAGCCATAGGCTGTCATAGAACCGTGTCACAGAAAAGTAATACAGAATGACCTTACAAATAAAATTTGATTTTCTTAGGTATAATAAAACCAACACTACAGTTAATAAAACTAGATTCCCTTAATTCTTGTTTCCTTCCGCGCTTTATCGTTGAATTTACAGAGGTGTCCAGATATTCGTAACAAATAACGACTTATTCCTATTCAGCTTTGTAGGCCGGAGTCAATCAGACTATTTAAAGGGCAAGAAGTATATAAGTGTAGCTTACTAAATTCAAATAATATAATTTTAAAAATTCTGAGATTAGCTCACATTATCATAAAGAAGAAATTAACTGTTTGAAACCTCAGATAACTAAGCACAGTGAGTAATGATACGCTAGCAAGCTTTTATTTATCAAATCAATGCAAAATCTATATGAAGTAGAGAGGACTCAGAACCTACAGCTGCCAAGTTAAGCGCTCTGGTTGATAGCCTAACCCGAGTTGCCTTGAAAAACCGGCTTCAAGAGATACTTAAACTGCATCTCAAATATATTTCAGAATATACCTAAGACGTTTAAGGAAACTAAGGGAAAAACAAATAATATCCACAAGTCTATATGACGAAATCACATCCACGAGAATAAACACACCAAGATTATGTGGCCTACTCAAAATACATAAACGTGAAGCGCCGTTAATACCAATTCTAGATATGCACAATTCACTGTACCATGCTCTAGCTAAATGGTCGGTAAACATTCCTATAGTGTGGAAGAAAGCAGAAAGAAAATCGCCTTACCATATATAAAGGATATCTCAGAAATCACTACAAGACTCTTCAAACCTTTAGGAATTGACGTCTCACACAAACCAACAAAATCACTTCACTCAGCTCGCTCCATGTCAACCAAAAGACTCAACAGTGAAAGAAGATAAAACCAGCATCATCTACAAAATAAATTGTAACAACCACGAAAAACATCACATTGGCCAAAGTTGACGTCCCCTTCGTCTTCCTATCCACGGACATAAGCTAGCCGTCAAAAGACATGACATACACTCCCTAATATCATCACACTGCATACAGACAACCACGGACATCAATTCGACTGGGACAATGTTTAAATATTAGACAGAATGCTAGAGAATTTTTAAAAGCTTGGCATTCCAGTGAATCATCAATCAATAGATACATCGAGATAGACAAAATTTATCAACTGATAAGAAAGAAACCTCACACACACACACAAAGGGTTAAAGTTCAAGTCAAAATAACAATCAGTTCCAATACAATTAGCCGCCTAGAAGGTGTGAAAACACACAAAACAACCAATCACGTCCAAGGTCACCCGCTAGGAGAGATGATTAATAAACTTGTGGAGAAATCTAAAAGCTCACTTCATCGAATTGAAGTATGCGCTGAGGATGTCGCCTATCGGTGGGGCGATGAAAGCTTCGCAAATTAACTATCCAGCTTAGAAAACACAATCACATCAAAATACATTTGAATTCACAGACAGAATTAAACATATTAATACCAAAGATAAAACTATGACACCTTTGTACATGACTTCTCTAATTTACAGATGTACCTCTAATTACATCTAAGAACAAATAAATAAACCGTCAATAAATACTGAGATCCAAGTAGAAATCGTAAAATAATTGTTACTAAAGTGTACAATGAATGTGAAGTTTAAATTTGACGGTGAACACCAAAGAAAGGTGGATACAGTGGCAACGGACTCTCTCTTGAGTCCCATGTTAACAGATTTCTTTCTGAGTAAACTAGAAAGTTGTCCTATGAACGACCTTATCAGAAAATTATTATTTTATTGCCCATATATGGATGATGCATTCATTTTTTGTGAAAACTACATGCACAGGAACACAATAATAACTCAGTTGAATGAATGAATAAATGAAGCACATTCAGCTGTCGAATTCACGTGTGAAGAGGAATCCCAATGTTAAACTACCGTCTTAGACGACTTACCGACAAGAAGACCAAAAACAGCATGAAAAACAATTTGCATAGTAAAAGTACTTAGACTTGTCAATATACACATTTTCACAGATCTGTTCTCCTCCAGTATAAAAGACCCTCAGCTATAGTGCCAAAGATATTTATTCGGAAGATGCGGTCGAAGACAAACTCAAAGGTGTATACGACACGGTAATTAAGATGGCTACCTAGAAAAGTGTTTCATTAAACACATGGCCACTGAAGTAGAAAATAATCCTTCCATACTTATTCACAAGAAGCCTCTATAAATATGACTGCAATTCAAAGGTAATATACCAAGTGAAATCATAACCAACAAGTTAAGAAAATTCATCCAAAAGACGTTTAATGTTCAAAAGTTGCATATCATATTTCCCACACAACCGAACGTGATCTCGAAACTGAAAGATGAAGTACTTATTAGGCTAGTCACGTCTAATTGTATCCATCAGTTCAAGTGCTCCTTTGGTGAAGCCAGATATACTGACCGCTGTCAGAAGAACCTAATTTTTCGTTCTTGGGAACATCTCTCAGTATGGTTGAATAACTGTGTTGCCAGAACTGTAAAAACAGTTCTACATTGAACCACCTCATGCAGGCAGACCACAAGCAAACATGGAAGAGTATTCCTCTATCGTCTACGAGGTATCAAGGAAACAACCGAATTTCTACAGATACCGAACACTCAAAACAGCAGAGGCGATTGCGATCGCCTTAAAACAACCGGAGCACTGTGTACAAAAGAAATAGGTCCAGTCAGCTACTATTGCTACCCTGGACTGCTGTCTAACCTATAAATTCATAAAATCTGTTTAACTTCCTTTAGTTCATCTGATATTCAATCACTTTAGTGTTATATTTATGCATATTATCTCTCACTAACTGATGCTTTTAAACTGTAATCTATCGACACTATTGATTTAATACAATTTAAAATAGCATGAATGTTGTAAATAAAAATATTTATTCATTTATTACCGTCATGTAAATGTAGAGTGTTCTCCGATTGGACACCAGTAACTAGTGTGATGTGTCCAGTCCTATGTATGGTGCAGACTGAATTCTATCAGTAAGGTTTGCAATGTGGCCACCATTCTAGTTACCTCGCTATCACTGTGCACTTTGAATCATTGATATTAGATGGTTGGAGGCGATCAATTGGAAGCCCAGTCTACCCTAGTTTTCGTGCTAGTTGATACTCACCAGTCAGCAGGGCGTTTCTCCATCTTCGAAGGAACTAATGTCCCTTCTGAGATTCTAAACCGCTTCACCTGTTGCTAGACACATCACACTGGTTACCAGGACCCAATCAAAGTATCCAGTACAGTCCTACAAGACGTCACACGCGCGCTCGAATAGCTCAGTGGTAACAACTCTGACTGCAGTACTGAATGGAACGAATATGAATCTCCGAAGGAAAATTATTTCCTTCAAGGTTGCAGATACGCCTTGCTGACTGGTGGTGAGTGCCAACTAGCACGAAACCTAGGGTAGGCTGGGCTTCCTGCCGATTGCGTCCAAGCATCGAATGTCAATCACATAGATTGCTCATTAATCAGCCTATTATATATGTATTTGTTTCCCAATATATTTTGAAAGTTAGGAAGAAATAAATCAAAGCAACGAATATTTATTTTCGGAACTTCGCTTCAAAACTCCACAGTTATTTAGTGTTCTAAAAAGGTTATGGAAATGCTGATAAAGGTCACTTATTGGTATCGCTTAGTAATCAACATGTAAAATTACATGTAAGGAAGATAATGAGTAAAATACGAAACTTAGTTAAGTGGTCTCACATCATATCAAAGCGTTAAGTGGGAATATCTTTCAGATATGATTGCCCTTAAGACGGTAAGCATCTGGGAACAGGAATATTGTTCATAATAGTAAGTGACTCGGAAGTTTGAAAGGGAAGCAGAAGACGAAAACCAATATGAATAAATCCAAATCAGATGTTTCGGCCTAGTTCCGGACTCATCGGCAGTACAGTTCAAAAATATGTTTAAAGTCAAGACAGTGAAGGGGATACGACCAACCACTTCTGTCTACATAGCTAAGTGTTTTTTCTATGTATAGCAAGACCTTCTGCTCTGGACAGAAGACATCAACAATTTACTTGCCGTTCTATTCAGATTAATGTTGTTTAAATCTAGGATTTCTGTATCTTGACGCTAAATATTATATTAAAGTAAACTGAAGACCTAATTGAAAAGACGATTCCATATATCCTTCTAAGTTCACAAGAAAAGTAAATGATTGCCTCACATACTATTGTATGTATTCAATTGAACCTATTTACAATCACATATACGTATATAGAGAACTCATTCAATCTCCTATGCAAGGGCTATTAAATATATTCCGAAGTGACTTCAGAGGTATACTGAGTCTCCTGAACCTGTTAGTGCAGAGACAGATATCTAAGTTCCGCAGTCACACAAATTACTAAAGAAGTAGGCTATTCAATGAATATGTATGTAACGGTCATTTTCTCGTAACTTAGAATACATCACACTACTCTTGAATGCACCTGAAACTTCTGGTCCGATATGAAAGAAAGAACAAATTCTGTTGTCTAAAATTCTTTTTGCGCCTCTCTGGACAGTAATTCTTCAAATGTTCAGACACTGATCTGTACTAAATAGTACCTCTACTTACTGATGAAAATCTTCAGTTTCAAGTTTAATCACTAGATGATTTCAGTACTGGATAGTTGTTTCACCCAAGGTCAGGGCTCTTCAGTGTACTGAGTAATACTGAACACTTGAAAATATTCAGTTTGTTATTCACTCTGATTGATTTTTGGTGGTTCTGTTATGACTGCAGTTGTACTTAATTACTGTGTGGTCACATTCGCCGGCTCACTGATGTCCGTATATTGTGTGGCGTTAACTGATCATCGGCGGTGGGTACTGGAATCCAAAAAGCTTTTGATAAAATCCAGTGTCAAAGAATGTACCGCAGACTTTTCGTCAGGCGTGAAAAACGAACGGCCGAGCAGGCTTAACAGCCTTAGTCTCAACACCGGTGGTTCTTGCTCCAAACTTGTGGTTGGAGTTCGGAGGCTCATCAACTCAACAACAGCTTCGACATCCTTCAGAAAACTTTGAACATCTCCCTCTTTGTAAGCTGCAGGTCAAGGGATCTTCGTATAGTCGAAAGTGGTGATATCAAATGTAACAACAGAGCACATTAGTGCTATGTATCAGTTATTTATTTGGCGAAATGATGTGTAGTGATGGTAAAATAACAAATCCTGAGTCTGTAGCCCGATAGGATTAGACAAAAGAGATGTCGAGGACTCCCTAATTTTGTAACCCAGTGGCCAAGCAGATAACACTGTGCATCGGTTGTTCAGTGGTAGAATGCTCGCCTACAGCTAATGTGGTCTGGGTTCCAAGTGCTCCGTCAGCTGATATTAAACCCGGAAAAGAGGGAAGGTTGGATGGGAATGAGGCTAGAAACTCCACCCAATAAAACTAACAACACCAGCGATACAAAAACTTCAGGGCTTGAAGACGTATGTTCCACTAGAAACGCAATATATATATATATATATCACGCAGGTAAGATTTTATTTAGGTCACTCCCTTTATTGAGCTTTCTATCATTGAATTTCTCATATTTGAGAAACGCTATTTAAAAGTTCATTGTAATAAAGGTGTTTTCTTGTATTTCCTAATGAATGAAAAACAAGACTATACCGTTGTTTTTACTGAAGTTTCGTTATTTAATGCTGATGGCTTTATCGAAGTATTATTAGACCAGAATTTACAAAATCCACTCAGCTTATATATAACAGCTTAATCATTGTTCCTCAGTATGGGTCATTTTTGCTTGTCAAGTTGGTCAATTGGTAAAGATAAAACAACCAGGTGTGTAGACTGTTGGATTTGATCACTGTGTAAAATTATAAAAGCAGCTTGTGTTTTTACATAATGAAATTGCTTATCACATTCGTGTTGATTTTGTCATTCCACAGCGGGGAGGTGTTGTAACCAGGTCAAATTCTGTTTTAGTCCATCATTCCTATTCAGACAATTTAGATTCCATTAGATATAATGAGGTACTTTTGATATGAGACGTCCTTTGTAATTTCTGAAATCTTTCTGGATTATTTCAATATTGTAAAAACCGATTTTGTGACCTGATTCTAAAGCGTTGCGCGTAGACAAGCTATGGCTGATGACTTTTCAAGCTTTTGTAGTTCAAATAGATTTCTCGATGGTCGAACAGAGGCGGCTCTACGGTGTTCATTTCTTCTGATTTTGATTTCTCTCCGGCGATGTTTGTCCGATGTATATCACATCACCTTCCAAGCATTTTATTTTGTAGACACAATTAGATAGAGAATCCTTAGAGATTTGTTCTTTTATGTGGACAAGGTGGTTTTGCAGCATGTCTGATGTTTTGAAGGAAACTCTGATGTCGTGCTTATTCAGTACTCTTCTGATGATATCGTCTGACGTCTCTGATCTATATAGAATAACAACTGCTGAGGTCCCTGTTGTCAGAATACGTTTTTAACCATACTTAATGTCAGTGTTGATTTTCTTGATGAAGTTCAATGCTGAGAAACGATGATTAAGTTGTTATATATAAGCTGAGTGGAATTTTTAAATTCTGGTTTAATAATACTTTGATAAAGATATTAGCATGAAATAACGAAAAGTCAGTTTCTCATTCATTGGGAAATACAAGAAAACACCTTTACTGTAATGAATATCACATACACCTAATGCCGAAATTTTATTTCAAATTGTTAAAAGTGAACTTGATTTGGGCGTATATTTCGTATTCATCTTTTATTTATTTCGCTAGGTATGTATAGGTGATGATAAAACAAAAACGTATGCTTTAAAAAAGATGAAAAAACAGCATATAGTTGAAACTAAACAAGAAGAACACGTGATGAATGAACGCAATATCATGTTACAAACCGACTCCGATTTCATTGTACGGTAAGTTTAAAGCATTATGAGTTGACTGTACTCCCCTTTTGACGTGACATGTCTAGAATCCTATCTAATGGCTGTATGATTTTTAAATTTCGATTAAAACTTTGAATCGCACTTCGAATTCAATTTTGATGTTCCCATCGACTGATTGGAGCGAAATGTTCTGCCTCTAATGAAATATTGGCTACTTATTAAGATTATATTGCATCTCTTATTATTATTTTTATTAATACTGACTCATTTAAAACTATTTTATGTCAGCGCTATTATCTAAACTCTTTCCATTATTATTGCAATACTTGATGTCTTCAAGTTCTTTCTCTGACAATAAATTATTTTCAAGTGTAGGTTTGTAGGGATTTGATTGGTTACAGGATTTCATCATGAGCAGACATTAGTTAGAGAACCATTGGAAAACCTGCAGGGAGTACTGAACAGCTGTTTTTTTCTGGATTTGGGACTCTTCATCAGTACGCACCCATCCAATGGTTCTCTAATCAATGTCAGCTCATGATGAAATCCTGTAACTAACCAATCAAATCCCTACAAACCAACATTTGAATATCGATGCGATGCTCACTAGCGACTCGCCCTATTCAGGTAGGTAGTTACCTGGGGTTCTAGTGAGAAGTCGTGACTAGCAGGGTGCAGTAGGTTGGATGTGAGGACAAGCACTCGCCAAAGACATTGGCTAGCGGTCGCGCTATATCGCGAATCGGCAGAAGTTAGAATTCATGAAGTGCCAATTGATCGCGTTCCAGTGGCCTAATAGTCTACTAGCTCGCTAGCCTTGTAACCAGAAAGTCCTGGGTTCGAACTCCGGTGGGTGCGTACTGCTGAAGAGTCCCAAACTAGGACGGAACAACTGTCCAGTACTCCCTGCAGGTTTTCCAATGGTTCTCTAACCAGTGTCAGTTCACGATGAAATCCTCTAATTAATTGTTTGTTTAAGCTACAGCGAAAATACTCATCCAGACACTTAAAAGAAGAGGAGCAAACAATATCATTTTCGGTAATTTCCTCTTCTGGCTCTACAATTATATATCTATATATTCATATACACAGAATAATATGAGGTAATCATGATTAACAATATTGATGTTTTTTTCAAAATAATATCGATTTGTTAAGTAACATCAATGGAATTACAGTCCATTATAGATGCATAAATTATAATAAGCATAAAAATGTGATAGCAAATAGAACATCAAATAAAATTTCCACAACTAATTGAGGATCATTATAACCTTGATGGCCAAAGTAACGACAGTGTCTGAACCAATTTCCTTTGGATACATAAGTCAGGTTTCTTAATTTAGATAAGGATAGCCTCAGAAATATGTATTAGACGAATTCCTAAGGCGAAGATACGATTTGATAGGTGGTAGATGACTTTGAAAGCCGCCTCGTTAACATCAGTCGTGTGTTCTGTCTCCACAAGATGAGACAGAATAGGTCTGTGAATGGATTTGGTTTATCCTTTGCTTAAACACAAGGGATGGTGTCCGGAAATCCGACCTATGTAACTGACTCCACAGGAGCAGTTAAATTGGTAAATACACATGGAGGAGGCGAAATTAGACAGCTTGTCTTTAACTCTGGAACACAAAACAGGGGTGGTTTCGAATACACATCATAAGTCAGCAGCATTGAATGCTCTTTTTACCGCCGTATTCCTTAGGCACTGTGTTAATATCGCACTGATGTTATCCCCAAAGAACAGAAGTTGTAAGAACAAGGCCTCTTTCGGAACTGGATGGTACCTCGGCCTACCTTGATTTTCGATTTATATTCTTATCGATCAAATTTTCTAAGTAACCGTTCTCACTCAGCAACTGTTTAATAAATATTAAGCTCTCCATTTAAGACATTCCTCTGAGAAGATTGCTCTTCCTTTGCGGACTAAGCATTTTATTCGATTACGTTTGTATTTCAAAGGCACGTAAATGAATTAAATGAGTATACTGACCAGTTGGTATTGGTTTTCTATGTACACTTCTGCTTATTTTACCGTCCCTGTATATGTAAATGAACCATATTCCATTATCATTTTTATCTTATTCCCTCATGTCCCTTGCATTTTATCTCTATGGAAATGGTTTGTAATATTATATAATGGCTCCCGTCATTTAGCATGATTAATAATAAAGCTTAATTTCTGACAAAAACAGAACTGAAACCTTCAGCATACATAATTCCCCTAATACAGGATTTCCCAACCGATAGCTGCTACCTTGATGTGGTGGTCGGGCTTGTACATCGCGATGATCCAAGAAGCTGCAGTGGCTAGAACCAATGTTCCTTCAGGTCCCACCATACCAGGAAGGTTGTTAGGATAGCGAATCGTTCTTGCACTATGCTGGGGGACGAAGTCGTACTGCTGGGGAACATGGGTGTAACAGCAGTGAGGTGTTTCCCTTCAGATGACCAGCATGCCAGCCACCGATACTGTCTCTCCACTCTGGAGAGAGGGGGTTAGAAAAGGTCAACTCCAAAAATTGTACATCCCGACTTACCCTATGGAGTGGCGACTTGAACTGCCGCACATCGGTGCAAAGTTCTATGTCGAAAACAGACAGACAGACAGAGACAGGATTTGCATGCAAAGTAATAATCTGAAGCATATTATATGAACGTAGTGTTGTCGTATATGAACAGAGAATTAAATCAATAGATTTTTGTCTACATTTCCTTCAACAGTTGAACAGCATTTTGTTGAATGCTAACTGGATACGTGCACAAGTTCATGTAATGCTCGTATGATATAACTGCATGATTAAGACAGTAAAAATGTAGCAGGTTTTAAGTATTAAAATAGATATAAATTCTGGTTACCCAGTAGTTTAAGCAGGTCACTGTATAGCTTATTTACCTATAAGTCATATATATAGTTCAATGTATTCCTAATAGTATTGTGACAGTAAAAAACGAAAGACCTGGTAAA
This sequence comes from Trichobilharzia regenti, assembly GCA_944472135.2. Lineage (NCBI taxonomy): Eukaryota > Metazoa > Platyhelminthes > Trematoda > Strigeidida > Schistosomatidae > Trichobilharzia > Trichobilharzia regenti. Next base: position 32,481,914 of record OX235267.1, read on the forward strand.
TGGATCTGGTATCTGTATATGGCGAAATTACATATAATTTATCTTAAAATCACCATTTCCACAGATCTTCTGTGTTGTGCTACTTCTGGCCTTCCTTCGTAGTGTGTTTCTTTCTGTTCTTTTCACGTCTCGTATGCTTCTCGGCAAGCAACGCTTTATCATTTGCTTTCTCTGACATCAAATTTATCTCCCTGCTATTTGATGTTTTTATACTGATGAATGTCTGGTGTATGTCTGAAAAGCAACAAGTTGGCACAAGAAGCATCAAAGATAGGACATCACTTCAGGTGAACATAGATAAAACCGAGGTGATGAAGATTCCTGGCCAACAGCAACACCACCAATAACAACAGACAACAATCAGCCAGCATAAATGGGAGGAACCTGAAAGAAACAACCTCCTTTACCTACCCACCCACCTGGGAAGCATCGTTTCAACTACAGGCGACGGAACTGACGAGGATATCAAAGCCAGAATCGGAAAAGCAAAACAAGCTTTCATTACTTTCAAGTCTGTGTGGAGGCGAACAGCACTCAGCATGAAAAATGAAAATCAGATCCGGATTTTCAACTTCAATGTGAAGTCAGTCAGTGCTACTCACTATACGGATCAGAGACTTGGGTAGCGCGTCATAAAGAGCATCTCAAACAAACTTCAGACCTTCATTACCAGCTGTCTTCGCTCAATATTACTCAAGATCAAATGGCCGGCCAGAAAACATCAGCCACAGGGATCTCTGGCAATGAGCAAACAAACCACGAACCGATTGTGAAACAAATAGTCAGGAAGAAATGCAGGTGGATTGGTGGCCATCCTCTGAGGAAACCACTAAGTGAGTGACATCACTAGACAAGCCATCGCTCGAGTGGAACCCGAAAGGGAAGCGGCGAGTTGGTTGTCACTGCCAGGGTGACTTGGAGGATGTCATGTGAAGAGGAGATGAAAGCATGTGGGCAGACTTGGAGCGGGGTAAAAACGTTGGTAGCGAACCAAACGCAATGGAGACGTGAAGCTGAAGCCCTATGTTCCTATAGGAATTAAATGAAATAATAATACCAATGAATATCGCTTCACATATTCCTAATAAATTTTATCGGTAGTACACGCCACAGTATGTATATATCACTGTATATAGAACATTTAGCTGGAGAGGTATCCTACAGAAATCTGATGAATTCATTCAATCTCCTGTGCTATACTATTAATTATTAATATTTTTTACTTGTTCCGAAGAACTATTCACTAGGCTATTTTAAGTCACCTCTCGTGCAGTGGCTATCGTATCCATTTGAGTTTTAATGGGAACACTGTCAATCACTTGGGATGCAACTACATCTAGTTCACAAATGATCCTTCTAAACATAACAATCTTACTTTTTGATCCTAACCTAGGTGAAATCAGTTTTACATTCATAAAATTTTGTTTTTACCTTTACTTTTTTCTATTCCTTGTTACTAGATTGTGTAAAACATTCAGAGATACAAAGTACCTTTATCTTCTGCTTGAAGTATGTCTGGGCGGTGAACTTTGGTCACTATTAAAGGATAAGTAAGTCAGTAAACTTTTATTTTGTTTTGTTTTGTTGTTGCGCTTTTTTTTCAAAAACTTTTATACTTTTAAGCCAAATTTCATTTATAATTTGTATTTCATGCTGCCTGTGTGTATGTTTGTGTGCTATAATGACAGATATTTGTTAAAATGTTGATCTAGCATATGATTAAACCAGTCGAAAGAGAAGTGTTGAGTAGGCTTTGAAATAGCTTGTGTTACCATTGCGGCGAGGGAACCAGGATATGAGTTGTGAGACTTATACTAGTGGATAATATGCATATATTGTTTCTTTTTTTAGTCCTTTATGTTCCAAATGCAATATAAGCCTTCAATCTTCAGCTTTAGAATCTCAGTAGCAGGGGGTGGGGTCGCTAGCCTCAGGCCTACCTAACCTTCCCTGTTTACCGGACTGACTGCCGGCTTGGTGCATCGGCTGGGGATAGAATCCCGGACGACGTTCATGGTTGGAGAGTATTCTACCAATGAAACACCAACGCAAATAACACCGATTTTTTAATTTTTTTTGATTTTATTATTTTGCGTACCCAGTGGAACATAGGGGGCTTCAAACTAGAATTTTGAAGTTTCAGCGGAAGTGGTTTTATTTTTACAGGGTGGAACTGCTAGTCTCACGCCCAACCCCGCCCGCTCTTTGCCAGGCTTATTACCAGCTAGGCAAGGTTTGGGAGTGTATCGGCTGGGGATCGAACCCTGGACCACCTGAGTGGCTGGCGAGCACTTTACCTCTGCGCCACGGACAAACACAGATAACATTAGCAAATCATTATATACGCCTGACAATTAACCTCTTACATACTTCGATCATTGAATAATTCCATTTGGTAAAAAAAAATACACAGTGATAAAGCGTTATTTATTGATAATGTTTCCCGCACAGTCTACTGCTCATAATCACATCAAGGTCTTGCAGTATGAGTTCGAGTTGCGAACGGAGTCGGACAAGCTCATGTACCCCGACGCCACCGCCAACACCATCCGTTGGACAAAATACACGTTGTTTCACTGGTTCCAGTTTAGAGACTGTTGGAGAAGGTACACTGCAGAGAACAAAAAAAGTACACATGATCTTTCCTAGGACAGCTGAGAAGCATTGGTGTTTCAATCGTGGAATAATCATAGACCACATACGCATTCTAGGTTTGACTCTTGGCTGATCCATTCCATAACCTCGCCTAACCTGTAGATAGTCCTGGAAAAGAAGGAAGGTTTGACATGAAATCAGCAACCGCATCATGTTGAAAAGTGACACTACTGCTAGTGAAACTTCAAAGCGCAAAGCTTGAAGCCACTCCCCCCCCCCATGTTTCCCTAGGAATGTAAAAGAACTTTTAAAAATCATATCAAGGCACTCAAATAATTATAAAAGTTTTGTTTATACAATTCTACTGATTCTTATCCCTCGGTTTTTATTGTTAGTTATAACAACAAAAGTTTAGTGAATTTTTCCACTTTGTATAATATTAATATCTTTAAAAACAGAGATAAGATTGTATTTTCACTATCTAGAAACATTTATTGGTTTCAGTAAAGTCTCACAGTTGCTATAGTCTGATTACATCTGTCATTTCCATAAGGTAATAATAATAGTAGTACGAAATGCAATTAAAAAATTAAAATGTTTGTGATTATAATCATAGTTAAATGTTAAGTGGCGAAAAACAAATTAATGTCATATGCAGAATAATTCATAGGATGGATAGAACTTGACAAAGAGTGTGCAATTATAGGATTAGTAGGCAAATCGAATAAAACAAAAATGAAAACGTTACGTTATATTGTGTGAAATTTAATAGCATAGAATTTAACATTGTAAAAAAGAATTGATTTAGAATGACAAGTGGAACAAGTGAAATAATACCGGGGACAGTTCAAAATGAGAATAGTAATGGTAACAATTGACGTAATAAGGAAGAGTATACAAATTGAATAGATAAAATAAAAAAAATGAAAAATTGGTAGAGCTAAAATATGATTGGGGATTACAATACTTTAGCATGGAGGGATTAAGACCATGAAAGTTGGAGGGGTTGAGCGGACTTTTTCTGTACACAGAGATCTGGCTTTTCTCTTTCGATAGCCAAAGCTTCAGCAACACAGATGAGTCAGGTACGTAGGGATTTGGGTAAATTACTCTTTGCCTTGTAGATGACTTTAAAGGCAGAGGCTGTAGAGATAGAGTGATCATTATCGACCAGATGTTCAATGATCGGGCTTCTTATTGCTCTACTTCCACCTCTTTGTAACCATGCTTTGCTACTTGACATTTAACTATGATTATGATCACAAACATTTTAATCTCCATAAGGTATCACATAATATTACCAGTTGTTGTATATTTTACACAAAAATGAAGGTGTCTAATTTCTATCCATCGCAGAACTAACTACTATTCGGTGTGTAAATTTTTATTATTCTACTTAATTCTGGTGTTATGGTGTTAGTGTCAGATGCGTGGTCTAATAGTCAAACACTGCCCATCAAGACGATATTTTCCAAGGGGATTTCAAAAATATTTGAAAAAAAAAACACACAAAACAAGTGGTGCTCAGAGAAGAGGTTCTTCACAGTGGATTCACTTTAGCTGTATAATCACACTTACAATACAACTTGTCTCCACAAAAGAGGATAGTCACAAAAGTGATGAATTGTCATAACCGCCAGCTTTCGTGAATTAGTTTTATAGGGATTTGATTTGTTATAAGTCTGCCCATGGATTGATACCAGTTAGAGAACTGCTGGAAACTACCAGGGTGTACTGGACGAAGTTGCCTAGAGTTAGTGCTCTAGTGAGAAAATGTAACAATCTGGGATCCATTATGTCGGGAGTGAAGACAAATACTCGCCAGTGATGACATTGGCTGATTCCATTCTCGCTAAAATCATGAATCATGGGCCGCTAGATCAGTCCCCTAGTGGCTGAATGGTCTACAAGTTTCCCTTGTAACCGGAAAGTCCTGAGTTGTTGAGCAAAAGTATTAGAGTTACGTAATAGGATGAATAAACTAATGGCTGAGTTGTAATTACGATACACATAGAAACGAAAGCTAATTCGATGTTGAGTAAGAAGCATAAAATGTTTTTGTAAAGCACAAGCAAGCTGGTAAAAAGCAGTAAAGTTATTAACATGTCAGTAGAAGTGGCTGAATAGTTCTCTTGTGCATGGAGAGTTCTGGTTTCTTTCTCTGAATGGCTACAGTTTCAGCAATGCAAAGGAGAAGAAAGAACATTGTCTTCGGCAGGTAAAGAAATACTTACCTAAGACAATACGCCTTCGCCTCCCTCATTCACCTTATTACGTAACTCGAATGCCCTTGTTCAGTTTCCCTTTATGCATTGGTTAATATTAACAGCTATTATTATTATGACAGCTCATCACTTTTGTTACAATTCGCTTTCATGAGAAAAATTGTATATAAATGCCATTATACAGCTAAAGAAAAAATAAGTAAGGAAAAAGGCGTAAACAGCGAAGAAAAGTTTCTTTTCGATGATTCATTTTCATGAACTGTACAACCCTAATTACATTTAACCGATAAAATTAAACCAATCAGATACTGGTAGACTTAGTGCTCGAAGAATATATTACATAACGTAAGGTGTAAGAAGGGATGACTAATTGTAAGTTAGAAAAGAGGCAGAAGTCGGCATGATGTAACAGGGTGAGATAGTGACTAATCTTCGCTCTTTTGCGCCTTTTTTTCTTATGACTCCATATGGGGATATTTCGTTCATTAAGAAATAAGTAACAAGAAACTCCCGGGGGGTGGGGGGTGGAAATCCAACCAAAATCCGATCACTCGACAGATATTTAGTAGAAGATGGAGATGAATTGATCAGGTATGGATTGAGAAGACCATCGTATGACATCGCGCGCCAGGTCATTGCACAAGTGGAATCCAAATAGAAAGCAACGAGTGGATCGTCAGTGCGATGGCGACATGGAGGAGATTATTTGCTGGGGAGGATGAGATGAGAGATTATGGGAAACTGTGGACCCAGCTGAAGAGGACAGAAGAAAAAGAAGAAAGTGGAAATGTGTTGGTGACGCCCCCCCCCCACTATATTCCATTAGGAAAGCAAAGGAATAATGATAATCATACAGCTAAAGAGTAGAATGAATTCGCTGTAAAGAGCCTTTTCCCTGAACTCCTAGTTCTGTTGTTTTCATTAGTGCCTGGATCGGGATTGTTATTCACGAATTTCTAAAATAACGTGTACTTTCCAAATTCCCCATCAATGAAATAATCATATTTTCTGTTGATCACCTTAACTGCAATTGATTACATTCACAGTTGAGAAGATAAAACATTACCAAAAGACAATATAGCCTAATTTGCTCATTTCTAGACTCCTGTCTATCTACATACAGACTGAGAATTCTAAGTGTATCTATGGAATTCCTCTAATCTAATCTGAAAATACTAATGGTTATTTTATTTTTATATTTTACACATTATAAGAAAGGAAAAGAGACGGTTCGTTCAGTAATAAAAGTCAATGGTTTCTTTTTGCGTTAAATTTTTTTTTATTTTTTATTGTGAATTCTGAGTGTCAGTTTTATTCTTTTGTGAAGTGTTTCTTTACATTAACAACTAACCGTTATTATTTCTAGTATTATTATTATTATGCTTTGTTTATTAAAATTTCCATTGTGAAATGAATTTCTTATCATTTTTGAACTATTGTTTATAGGGCATAAAAAGACGGTTGCAGCGAAGAAAATTTTGTTTTTCGACGAAGTCATCAACTAAACAGCTGGACATTCGTGTATTTATAATAACTGGGTGAGAAATTTCCAGAATAATTTCCTGTCAAGGGTCAAATTAGTAAAACTACAATTAGGAATTAAAATGCTATTATAAACAGGGGGACGAGTGCAGCTCAGACAAAATAGCATCATAATCACTGAGAAGATTGACATATTGTGCAATTAAGGGTTAGAAATGTAGAAATAACAAAGATAAACAGGATGCTGGGATAAGAAATCTAGTGGGATCATAACTAATGTGACGAATAACTGTTTATGCAATCAGGGATTAAATGTGCAGAAATAATAAAATGACAAAATAGACAGGAAGTTCAGATATGAAAATATGGTAGTGTAAATAGGGACTAAGAAAAACTTAAAATAACACGAATAAACAGGAAGTTTGGTTGGATAAGAAAGGCGATAGGATAGTCACTATTAGAAGAAGAATTACCTGTTTATGATGGCCACGGCAGGGACAAGTGATTATCCCATCGCCTTTCTTATCCAAACCTCCTGTTTATTCATGTTATTTTAATTTTTTCTTAATCCCCATTTACACTACCATATTTTCATATCTGAATTTCCTGGCTATTTTGTTATTTTATTATTTCTACATATTTAATCCTTGATTGCACAACATGTCAATCTTGTCAGTAATTATGATGCTACTTTGAGTTTTATCCGTTCCCCTGTTTATTATGGCATTTTCATTCCTAATTGTAATTCTATTAATCTGACCCTTGACCAGAAATTCTTCTGGGACTTTTCTACCCACTTATTATAAATACACGAATGTACAGCCTAATTGACAGTGACTTCGTCGAAAAGAAAATTGTCTTCACCGCAACTATCTTTTTATTCCCTATGATCAACTACTGTTTAATTTCTTGATATTGTTATTTTTATGATTTTTCCAATATTAGATGGTTGAAGGCAATTGGCAGGAAGTCCAACCTTGGACCTAGGTTTCGTGCTAGTCGGTACTCGCCAGTCAGCAAGGCCTATCTGCAACCTTGAAGGCACTTTTATCCCTTCTGAGATTCGAACCCACGTCACCCAGTGCTGCAGTCAGTGACGTTACCACTGAGGAGCTATTCGGGTCCGCGACTAACCTCATGTAGGACTGTAGTGGATACTTTGATTGGACACTAGTAACTAGTGAGATGTGTCTAGTCCTTCCTTGTTCAGTAGTCAAAAGGTAGAATGCTCTGTGGCTCCGCGAAAGGCTTGAGTTTACTTCTCGGACGATGTACATATTCCGAAACCTAGCTAACAGATTCACTCAGTATAAAAATAACACAACTGCTACTGGAACTGCATACCTGGAAGCTCAGTGTTGCACTCAGAAATCAAAGAACAAAAAAATTCAAAAATCAAAATTATATGAAATCATTTTTCATGTAATTCTGAATATTCGACCAGCAGATACACTTAGGCCTCTTGACTAAAGTGGACACCATCAGTTTGTTACACTTTGAATGGCATTTCAAAAAGAGAACTGTGAATAGTACTCAACAGCTGCTTGCATTTCCATGCATTCACCAGTGAATCACACCTATTGAGTTAAGGTGAATCATAACTACAATCTGGATTGATGGAGTGCGTTTACAACCAGTGGGACCCAGTCGACTGACTAAACCAGTGAGCCACATCTCCTGCATAGAATTTAAGAGATAAGAAAGCCTGTATTATCAAAGTTGATAAACATAAGTTTCAGAAAAGAGATAAAAATTAGGCGAACACTACTAAACATGGTAAAAAGTCTGTAGAATCTTTAATTTTCAAGAGTTAGTTTGTCTGAAGATTTGATTTCTTTCAAGTTTGATCACGAGCTGACTTTGAAAGTGGGGAGTACGATACTGATGTTTCGCCCTACCCTGGAACTCGTCATCAGTACGTGCCTATGGGGGTTCGATCCCAATATCTTGTGATTAAAAAGGAGGGCTCTTAGGCTACTTAGTCAGTGAGAACTAACAGAATGGCTGTGATCAAACTTGAAACAAATCGAATCCCTACAAACTAACTCTTGCAGATTATTATGATGCTCCCCAGTTACCGGCTGCAGGACGAAGTAGTCTGGCGTAGTGACAAGTACTCACCGGTGACATTGGCTGATGGCCACAATAAAACCACGAATTGGTAGAAGTACGAATTCATTGACCATCAGTTTGGATCCCAATGGCTGAATGATCTACTAGCTCGCCTTGTAACTGGAAGGTCCCGAATTCTAATCCTGGTGGGTGCCTACTGATGAAGAGTCCCAAACTAAGGCGAAGTAGCTGCCCATTAGTTCTCTAATTGTTGTCAGCTATTGATCGAACTCCGAACGAATCTCTAATCATTACGTCTTCATATCTCAAGGGCAGTAGTCATACATCTTAAATTATAGATTCGGACTTAAAACATTCTCAGTAAATTTTCGCCTTCAAGTGCTTTGTCATTGTAAGCACTATGTTTCTATTACAGCTTTACACTGGTCAACTACACGAAGATCTTTTAATGCAAATGTGAAACTAGAATGCTAACTTTTCATTATTCTTATACCACGGAATACATGAGTAGTATTCGTATCACAGAAGAACGGCTTTTAAATATGAAAACTGTGAAGAGTCTGATTTCTGATCTGAATTGTGTATGGAAGTGTAGACTGTTGAATTAGACACTTTTGAAGCACTAAGAATCAGTGGCTTAAGGTTCAGAAAGACGCCAAGATATCATTCCATTATAAAGAAAATTGATTTGATAAAATCCCACAGTATTATGCAGTAATATTTACTGATGACCACGTTTTGAGCAGAAATAATTGCTCAAAATCATAGCAAATTACTCATCCAGCTTTCCAACTTCGTTTACATAAATCCATATCTCTGGTATCAGTGATGAGTTATTCCTATTACATATGTTGGGTGTAGACTCGACGAACCAGGATTCAGTAATCAATCTCTCTCGCTCTCCACCTACCTATATTACATTTTACAATTTGAACTCTGTCCCACTCTATTGTGTGGTTGTGTGTTAATGCGTGAAGTGCAATTGCTGAGTTTTTTTTCTCTAATTACTTATTTTCGTGGGATCAATCATTCTACACTTAGCTAAACTCCTATGTTCTGACAACTTGACTACCCCCGATCTACTAGTTCGACCTATATAGTTAATCTCAAAGTAATTGCAAGGTATTTTGTAAGTTACATTATTTTGTCTGTTTGAGTTGATGGAGTCTTTTAACCTACAGAGCTTGTCCTACCTGAGTGAGTTTGTAAGCTTAACTGCCATGCTGATTCCTGCTTTATTGAGAATCCTACCTAGAGTTTCAGATGTCCCCTGATTATATGGTAAAATTGTAGACGCCTTATATTCTTTCCCATTTTTCTTACCGTTACTAATTTCACCATTATTTTCATTTTTATTGTGATCTTTTTTTTGATTTTCTTGATGAATTTTATTGGATAGCTATTTAAGAGCAACGCTTCCTCTATCTGTTTCATTTCATCATTTAGGCTTTATGATGTACTGCTTAGTGTTCTGTTGTTATATTAATGATAAATATAGTCCTGCTACCAGGAAGCTTATAAACAAATTAATACGATTTTATCAAACTGGAGCATTAAGTGGCTGTTAAAATGAAACATATCAGCAATAAGCAGAAGTATTAGAAACATGAAAGCGACTTTATTAAGTCAGCTTTTCGTTCTCAGGGATTTGATCGATTGATTTCAAGCTAAATCATAAACTGGTAGGTCTATTAGAACACGACTGAAAGGTAGGAGTCATTGGATAATTGTTTCATCCAAGTCCAAGACTCTTCATCCGTACGAATCCATAATGTCTTCATGAGCTGAACTCAGGACCTTTAGGCTGAAAGGTGAGGATGGGATTCAATTTTTCGCCAAAAATGATACAGAAGCCTTAACAGTCACTCCTTATTATAAAGATGTCTGTAATATATTCCAAATATTTACCATTCATATACAGTTAACCATGAGCTTTAGGCTAACAACCACACCCAGTAGGAGGTAACACCACCTCCAATGAAACTTGAAGCCCTATGTTCCGCCCGGAACACAAGTGAATGGAAAAGAAACTAGACACATCATCAGTTATAACTTTGATGTGAAGTTACCTTAATGAAATGTTCATGATAGAGCTCAGTCATCAATAAATTCTCAACAATACCCTATCAAGACATCATTTCAGTGGAATGATGAAGATGATGTGTTTATTATTCGGACTTTATAGCTCAATTAGAAATTCTTCAAGTTGATAATCTAAAGACTGACAGCTTGAATCCTACTGTGGCCATAATGCACACCTTATATTCCATAACATTCTGACTTTAGCCACAGAGAATATCTCTACGCAAACTTATACCTAGAAGAGAATAAAACTGAAGGAATGGAATAACAAGTGACAGTAAAGGTAAAGAATAAGGTCAGAGGTATGACACGATTCATATCAGTAACCTCAAAGCGATTGACCTGGCACCTCGCTGTTTAGTATACAAAAGTCAAATGCCGCATGAATTTTATTCTCGTTCTTAACAATGATAGAATTTGGGGAGCATCAGATACTGCTGGATTTCAAGTCATACATAATGTTCCCACCTTCTGAGCATCAATAATCAAAGCAGCGTTTGTGCTCAGCGTTTTGAATTTGGAACTAATATTATAAAGATTTTCATTATCGTCAGCTTTCAGTTTGTGGAGATATGTTTCATTGCAAGTTATTTTATTGATGATTATTTATTGTTCCCTAGGGGTCACAGGTGGAAAATAGGGTCCAGTTTGAAAATCTCATCAGCCAAAAAATAGGGATTTAACAGCATATGTCTAATTTGTCCCATTCTCTGCAGCTGGTCACAAAACTGCCCATAAGCTTTCATCTATTCTAAGTACGATCTCTTCCACGTCACCAGCAGAACGATGTACAACCAATCGTTCCTCTTTGGGGTTCCACTCGAACAATGGACTACCGTGTGCTCGATACCATTCGATGCCATCCTCAATGTGTGTCCTATCTAGCCTCATTTTCTTCTACATATTTGTTGTGCAGTAGTCTCTTAGTTGGTTCGTTCCCATAGTTCCTTGATGCCAATTCTTTTTGGTTGACCATCTGATGTTTAGTACGGAGCAAGAAAAGGAAGAAGTTGTTGGTAAAATTCCGTAGTAGCCTGTTGAAAACGCTTTTTGTGACGTGCTCACCAAGTTTCTGATCCATATATAAGCAATGACCGATTTAGCATTGGTACTCAAAATTCGAATTCTGTGCTTTTAAGTTTCTGTGTTGACTGGATTGACTTTCCTGGGTAAGTTCTCTACTTCCAAGGTCAACTATCCCTCTCTTTCCGGACGTTGGATCGGCCATAAAACTAGTGAACTATTAGACTAGACGACGACGGTTTCCATCATAAACCTACATGAGTTAGCGAATCATTGACAGCCTGGTAATACTGGATGGGTAATACATCCACATTTTGTAAGCATCAATGACCCGACTAGGGGGTCTAATTTAAAACTTTCCAGTTATTAAGTCAGCACATTAAATATAAATCAAAAATGAAAATTCAGCTTTCCTGGAGATATCACTCATTGATTTTTGCACAAGATTTCTAGCCTGTGTATCCAGGGTTCGAATCCCCTTTCCGCTTACTTCATTCTGAGTAACTGAGTAGTACTATCAGCTATGACACAATAAGTATATCTTCTATTCTAGCCTTATACAGGGGAGTAGAGTTTTAACTAACTAATTAACTCTAACTACTAACCCCATGGTAATACTAACCTATTGAATTAACGGTTAAGTGTCATTTTGTGTAAAAGAAAACTTATTTCATCTCTGTATGTTTAACTATTTTTTTTAATATTTAAAAAGGTCATTTGTTTTCTCAATTTATGTTACCATTATTTTGTTTGCTTATAAGTTGTAAATAAATCAAGTCAAAAGCTTGTCAGTGTGATAGTTTGTGTGACATCACAGATTTGCTTAGACGCCAGCTCTCTGGAAGAGAAATTGATAGTAGTTTCTACTTTAAGTCACAAGTCCGCTTACATTTCCCTTTTTACGTTTAATTCTTTTGCTTAGAAGTACTCCAGCTCGTAGACTATTCGGCTCCTAGGAAGCAATTGACTCAGGCAGTCTACAAGCTTGCATTGTAAATGGAAATTCTTAGATCTAACCCCAGTCGCTGCGTACTGCCATTGAGTTCCATACTAGGACGAAATAGCTGTCCAGTAATCTGTGCTGGTTTTCAATGGTTCTCTAACTGATATCACCTCATGTTCAGACTTGAAATAAATGGAAACACAACTCTTGAAAGCTTTCAAATCGGCTATTTAAACAAAGAGTTATTGTTTTCACTGTCAACTGACAGTTTATGCTTCTAGTTAACTCATCTCTCAAGATGTCAGTTAGCTGAACTAGAGAAAATTCTATCTCCTCTAAAAGAATCAAACCTCGTTTTTGTTTCTCTTGTGATTTCTGTGGATGATGCTACTTAGTGTATTTCACGGTCTTTATGTTACGCCTATTCTCATGTATCCGTGTGTGTGTGTGTGTGCACTTTTTTTCTATCAATATAGATACTTCTTCACCGAACAAGCAACACAATTCTATTTGGCATGTGTTGTTGAAGGATTGGATTATTTACACAGGAAAAATATTATCTATCGCGATTTGAAACCAGAAAATATAATGCTTGATACACATGGTTATTGTAAACTAGTAAGTGAACGCTAAATCTATAAACTTATTATTATTTCCTTTAATTCCTAGGGAAGCAAAGGGTTTCCGCCGCACGTCTCAATTGCGTTTGGTTCGCTACCAACGTTTTTACCCCGCTCCAAGTCTCCCCACACGCTTTCATCTCCTCCTCACATGACATCCTCCAAGTCGCCCCACCGTGGGACGACCAACTCGCCGCTTCCCTTTCGGGTTCCACTCGAGCAATGGCCTGTCTAGTGATGTCACTTGATGGTTTCCTTAGAGTATGGTCTCTAATCCATCTCCGCTTCTTCCTGCCTATTTGTTTCACAATCTGTTCCTGGTTGGTTTGCTCATTGCCAGAGATCCCTGTCGCTGATCTTTTCTGGCCGGCCATCTGATTTTGAGTAGTATTGAGCGAAGACAGCTGTTAATGAAGGTCTGAAGTTTGTTTGAGATGCTCTTTATGACGCGCTACCCAAGTCTCTGATCCGTATAGTGAGTAGCACTAACTTCACATTGGAGTTGAAAATCCGGATCTGATTTTCATTTTTCATGCTGAGTGCTGTTCGCCTCCACACAGACTTGAGAGAAATGAAAGCTTGCCTTGCTTTTCCGATTCTGGCTTTGATATCCTCATCAGTTCCATCCACCTGTAGTTGAAACGATGCTTCCCAGGTAGTTAGGTAAAGGAAGTTGTTTTCTTTCAGGTTCTTCCCATTTATGCTGGCTGATTGTTTTCTGTTGTTGCTGTTGATGTTGACCAGGAATCTTCATCACCTCTGTTTTATCTATGTAGACCTGAAGTGAAGTCCTATCTTTGATGCTTCTTCTGCCAACTTGTTGCTTTTCACTTGCATATCTTCCAGTTTGTGGGAAATCAGACATATATTATCGCTGGCGAAGTCCAGATCCTCCAAGTTTTTTTTGTGTGAGTCCATTTTATACCTGTTTCCTCATCGCCCACTGTCTGTCGCACTATCCAATCTACTGCAACCAGGAAAATCATTGGCGATAGTAGGCAGCCTTCACTTCGAAGGATACCGTAAGTTTCCCGTTGTAGATTACTTCGCATGCAGCATTGTCGGACAACTGTTGGATGAGATGAAAAATTGTCGGAGGCACCCCGTAGTAGCGAAGTAGTTGCCAAATAAGTTCCAATAAGTTTTCCCTCCGATTTTGGATTTTGTAGCTGCTTTTGAACAGTTCTAGTTTGAAGGAAGCACTGGAAAGCTGTCTCATCCTAATTTAATACCCCTCAGCAGTGAACACCAAAAACAAGACTAGGGATTGGACCCAAGGACTACTAGTTTACGTGGCGCGCTCTCTGACCATTCGGCTACTCGTCTAAAGGAATCCAGTGAACCGTGAATTCCAACTTCTGTCAATCTGAGACGTGTTAGTACTACTTTATATCTGAAATAGAGGACCCCAGTGGCTCCATTAGAAATTTGGGATGACCACCCTGTAGCCAATAACCACGAAGAGATTGGTATTCGAATATTCCTGGATGTGCATTGTTGAAGAGTCGCAAGTGAGCTAGAGATGGATATCCCGTACGCCTTGGTTTTTGTCGCTCTCTAATTAGTATTGGTTAATGATGAAATCCACATTTTAATTAGGTGTTTTCATCCAAAAAGGTCCAGTCTCGTAGCGCGTATTCACTTGCTCGTGTGTCTTTTCTGTATATAGAGGTCACTAAATTGCAGCGTTTACAGATTATATATATATATATATATATATGTGTCCTTGTGGCTGAATGGCTAACGGGCTTCCCGTAACCTGAAAACCGTGGGTTCAATCCCTCCTAGGCCCATGGATATGCTCTTCTAGAGGGTCCCAAACTAGAATGAAATAGCGGATTGGTAGTTCAGTGGTAGAATTTTCATTTGCTACTCTAGAGGTCCAGGTTCGACTCCTAGCCGACGGATGCATTTTTGAACTTCATCTGGTTTACTGTGGTAAACTTGATCATTCGGCATATTTTCCGTGGGGAGTGAGAAGACAGGAATACATCAGACTCATAAAAAGACTCTGAAAGGTCTGGGTTTCATAAACTCGAAGACTTGCGGAAGAAAACTAGCAAGTTGGCTGAAGCAGAGAAGACAGGACTTCAGGTGAACACATAATAGGCGAAAGTGACAAAAATAACCAGTCAACTGGAGAAATCTGAAAGTAGCGACATCATTCACTTATCTGACTAGGAAGCATATTCTCAGCTACATTAGGACCAATGAGGATGTTAAAACCAGAATCAAGAAGGCAAGATAGACTTTCATCACTCTGAAGTCAGTCTGGGAATCTACTGCACTCTGCAGCATAAATAACGAAATTCGGATTTCCAGCATAAATGTTAAGTCAGTCAGTACTATATATGACATAAACTTGGCGTATCACGATAAGCATTTCTGACACGTTAATGAGGAATTTTGACATCATCTGCTCCCTTCTCTGGCTTCATACTGAAGATAATATGGCCAAGCAGAAAGAGCTGACATCAAGGATTTATGGGAATGAACCAATTAAGAGACTACTGCTCAACAAATATGTAGAGGAAAATGCGGGTGGATAGGACACGCACTGAGGAAACCATCGAATGACATCGAGAGCTCGGCAGTCCATCACTGGAGTGGAACCCGAATTGGGAATGACGAGTTGGGCATGTTTCTGTAGCTGAAATGAAAGAGATCATACTTAGAGGAGATAAAAGCTTATTAGCAGTTGTAAAGACAGCTACAGAGTACGGCAGAGAATAGGGAAAAGTGGACATGTGCTGTTGAAGCCATACCATCTACTTGGAACCCATGGGAACAATAATGATAATGATGATAAGTCGCCTAAAAATCAGCTACATGTAAACGCTTTGTTGAGGTGATCATCATAGCAAAAATGCTTATCATACATACTATTACTTGTAAGTCAATATATGTAACAAATTCATAGATATATTGCGTTTGGCAGTAAGGCTATTATTAACAATTATAAATATTACTCGATAACCACATTTGTGTATACATGCACTTGACGATGCTCTACACCTTTTATATTTGTTAATGATACCATTGTGATAAAGGTTGTGAGAATAGTGCACAGTCACACACGACCACCTAACTAAATCTATAAAGGGGTATCAGTTTCGTTTAAATTTCATTTATGACTTGCTGATGACACTCTGTAAGTACGAAATTTAAGTCCAGAATTTGATGCCTCTAACCATCCAACATGGGTTACATTATGCACATTATTAATTTAGCTATTCAACTAGAGGTACTTAAGCTTATACTTGGCTAATCACCTCCATTGGTACTCGTGTTTACGCTGTCTGTATCGTCTTAGATAGGTTAACAGAATCTAGTTTACCCTGATTATGCTATAAACAGACTGACTGTATACTTTGATTTTTTTCTTTCGTATTATATGTTTAGACTGATCTTGGATTTGCTAAACACTTACCATATGGAGCTAAAACATGGACATTCTGTGGAACACCAGAATACATGGCACCAGAAATTATACTGAATAAAGGACATGATTCTGCTGTAGACCATTGGTCATTAGGCGTGTTATTGTTTGAGCTATTAACAGGGCTGTAAGTATTAATAACACAAAATTTTTATTATTATTATTATTACTGATGTCACTGATACACAACTAATATTTATTGACGTATGATTATTATTATTATTATTATTGTCAGGATAACACACTTTACTAATAGTGTGCAAAGATTTCTTACTTAAAATAACTCATTCATGCTTAAAATTTAGGGCCTAGATATGTTGTGTTATTGCTCAGTATCTGACCGAATCCCCTCTGAAACTAATGTACACTGGTACCGGCTTTATCACTAGCTTACTTCACTTATATAGTACTCGAATTGAAGCACAAAGTCAATAAATTAGTCTTCTCAATAGAGATATGTTTAATTTGGTGGATGGTGACTAGCAATAGAATAAAGGATGCTCATTTCGTCCTGTTTGGGACTCGTCATCCGGATGTACCTGTACTCCCACCCCCACCCCCAATGAGTCAGTGATGGTGTTCCCAATGAGGCTTAAACTATATAACCCGTTGTTTCGAACACCAAATTGTTATCCACCAGACGACTTGGGCCACAATAGCCACCTCTTGTCCAACGGGTGTCAGTTAATTATTTACTTTTCATTCACTTTTGACCTTCCGTTTAATGGATTTGTGAAATAGAGATTAAACTTAACTTTTGAGAAAAAGTTTAGCAACTTATTTGTTGAATAATAACTGAACTAGCACCTCAATTGGGACAGTTCAAATTAACTAACACAAGGATGGCGTAAAATGACAATGCAGCCTGAATACTAGCTGAATGATAGTTTGGACAAAAGTTTAATAATTTAAGTATTCTGGAGTGAACTTGCAAGTTTATTTAGCTAGTACTTAGTTATTTCAGTGTAGTCTATGCTTTTTTTAGCCCTAGTTGCATTACACACTACTAACAGTTGATTTCTAGACGAATAGGACCAAGTTACAGAATAGCGGTCACAATCGATTTTCAGGATTACTTTGAGGTAGTCGACCATGTGACTACTAGTCACGAAAACTGTATAAATTATACTTTCAAAATTTGATGATGACATGTTTTGAAAATACTTTTAGATTTGGGTTTAATAGGATACGCTAGGGTTAGGAGTTGGATTAAAGATAGATTTAGGTTAGAATCAGCGCGTTAGGGTAATACAGAATTGTCCCACCATTTATCAGTTCAAACATTTAAATTTACAATTTAGCAATACAGACATTAGATCATAGGAAATATTAAAAAGACATTTGCAGGGAAGAGAATTTCTTTTTCGATGATGTCATCAAGTAGGCTGTACATTCGTGTATTTATAGTAAATGGGTGAGAAAGTTCCACAACTGTTTGCAGTCAAGGTTTGAATTAATGAAATTACAAAATGTAACACACAGAAAGATCATATAGAAACTTGGTGGGGTCATAATTACTGAGAAACTCGACTTTTTCTGCAGTTGAGGATTAAAAACGTTATGATAATAAAATAGGCAGGATAACTGGATAAAGAAGGTAATAGGATCACCGTTATTGCTAAGACTAACTTTCCATGATGGCCATGATAGAGGCAACGGCTGGATGTATATCTTTTAAATACATAGCGTGAGCATGAACTTTTGGATCGCCACTGCCTCATCTATACACAGATGCCTTGATTTCACTCCCCTTTGAGAGGTCAGATCGGATCTTTTACGAGACTTTCAAGGCATTTTCAAATGAAGCTGGATGTCGTCAATTCACTAGATGTTCTGTTACCGATGGTTTATCTTTCACATGCTGGCTGAACAGTTTCTCGCCAGAAAACGTCACTTGTAGGCTGATGGCAACGTATGTTTTACTGAAAGACTTCAAAAGCTTTAGCATCGCTTTTAAATTAGGGATTAAGTACCAGCATCTTTTTAGAGGTGACTTGAACCTGTTTAGAAGTTTTCTTTGGTTTTAGATTCTTGTTTATAAATCCAGGTGGGAAACCATTTTCAGTCAAGGCTCCTTGGAGATTTTGTGGTTGTTCGTCAGTTGATTCCTCGGCATGTATATTTTCCGGGTCCTCTAGGAAAGAGAATATACGATGTTCTCTTTCTGTTTAGAGGAACACAACTCTGAAAAATGATAAACTCACCATAGCAGCAAACTTTCAGTTTCCATACACTACTGGTTGATGTAAATATTATCCAACTACTTATGTGCACTAGTCAGTAGTATACAGCGTCCTACATCTGAGTTTGTAACCACGTTTGAATTGAATGGCAAGTAAGTATTAGAATTTCAAGGTATAACTTTGGCATTTCATATAGGAATGGATGAATAGCTGAGAAAACTTCACTTCCAATCCACTTAGCTTTAAATTTAGAAGAGAGTAAAACATAATTGTTTTATAACAGTTTAATCAATAATTTTCACTTATTTTTTTTCTAATGTCTTTTTTCTCTCCAGACCACCATTCGAATCACCAGATACAATGCGTACATACGGAATTATATTGAAAGGGATAGATGCTGTTAAATTTCCTTCAAGAATGTCTAAAAATGCCCAGTGTTTAGTGAAAAAACTATGTCGGTAAGCTTTTTTACGGGATATTAGTACATTTGAACAACCCATTTTGATTTGTAGTAAATACAGCCTTGTTGTAGAGCTCAATTTCTTGATCTTTTTCATTCATGATGTTAAGCATATCACCTATTTACATCTGAATATATTGTATTCTTAGTAGAAACTGAGGTGAATTTCTATCTCAAACAACGTAATTTAGAAACAATAAATTTGATTGGCTATGATACGAACAAACTGAAATCTACCAATGAGAGAATGTGTGAGTGGCCTTAACTAGACTGCTAGCATAACGCCAACGCACTTGTAAGCAGCTTAATCGTCCTCTAATTGGTAGATGCCTATTTGATGACATTAGGATCAATCAGCAGATTATGTTCTTAATCAAATGCCTGTATTATCAGACCGTTCATACAGCTAGTCAACCGGCTTCCTCCGTGTTTTGAAATAACTCAACTCCCTGAGTTGAGTTAAACTGACTGCATTGTTGATGAACTTACCTACAAATGAGCAAAACAACCTTCCTTCATTTAGATCACCACGACCTAGAATGAATGGTAGCCGACTACTCATATCAGTTTATAGTAGTAGTATGTATGTACGTATATCTCGTTAAATCTCATCATCTAATATAGTTTTACTTCTGTTGTTGTACGTGATAATTGTAGGTAATTTCCACAATATAGTGTTTATGGCTTAGGTTTTATTTCGAGTGAGACTGAAAGCTATCGCAAGGTGTTTTCGCGCATAGCGTAGCAAACGCCAAAACAGACATTCTAGCTGTGTAAAAACGTTGTTATAGCACCTGTAAAACAGCTAAACATAACATCTGATGTGATTACAGTACTCCTATAGTTACTAAATACAAAAGTAACCATTTGTAGACCGCCTCCGTTCTTCCTGTTCATATATACTGAGACAGAAGGAGGCAAATTTGATTTGTAGTAGATTATAATCTCGACTCCCATTTCTGATATAATAGTTGTGCAATTGTGAAGTTATATTGTCTCTCTAGTGCTACTAACTCAAGAGTAGCCCAATTAGATTGCTTTTCTGTAGATGGTATGTGATAGATGTTAGAGCGCAGAATAATATTTTAAAATGGCTATCAATCTAAATTTATAGATTTTTATCGAGAATTGATTGAAAACCAATTTCATGCTTTAAATTTTGACATTTCAATGACATGTGAAAGCCTTGTTACTGAATAAACAGTTTCGGCGGGAGTAACTCCCAACACATTAAGGATTGAACATCATAAGTGAGCATAATTTCCCTGGGATTTCAGAAATGATGTAGAAAAACGTCTCAAAATGACATTGAATAAAGAGATCAATATTCCTACATCGATTGGCTAAATACTTCATCTTCCACCTTAACTGATTTCACAAATCAGACTGGATTGTACAGAAATAAATGCAAAAGTGTAAAAGTTAAGTTTCATATAATGGATATAGTTCACACTCTTTCTATATTACATATTTTATTTATTCAAATAATTTCTTTTCCAGTGAAAATCCAACTGAACGATATGGTGTAGGCAAAGGTGGACTACGTGAAATCGAGAAACATGTTTGGTTTGAAGGTTTTGATTGGGTTGGATTACGTAAACGTGCGCTGAAAGCTCCTCATGAAAGACAGGTAATCTTTATTTATTTAATGTAGCGAATTATCCTGATGAATAAATCATTTTTGAAATGACACAGAGAGTTTAATTCAGTTCTACATCACTTATTGGAAGGCCATTGAAAACTGGGCGAAGTTCAACAATAACGTCCCCCCAGGAGTGAGAACGCCCCCAATGACCTTGAAGGCATGTTAGTTATGGGCTAACGGCACCTGTCATTATCACAGATAAAATATCAACGCTATTCACCAAGTAAGGAGAAAATTTCACCCAGATCAAGTTTTTTATGTACTGTCTGGTTAATGTGTTAATAGCTCGTTAGGGTTAAGGTAAGTATTGGGGTTAGAGTTAGGGTCAGAGTTGTAAAATAGGGTTAGGATTAAGTTTAAGGTTGCGATTATAGATGGATTTAGAAATGATGTTATTTATCTTAATTATTTTTCTTAGCCACATATTTTGAAAAGTAGTCGTCGATCCACTTACTGGAAACCATACCAATTCAACCAAAGGGATTTGGAAAAGACTGCACAACAGGATAACAGAGATAAACGATTCACAAAAAAACAGCTCATCTGTTATATACTCGTCGCCAAATTATTGTTATATACTGGTCGAGAATTTAATAGTCCTGACGCAAGAAGGCGGAAATCAGAAGACCACTAGGTTTGCGATGATACTCCTATTTTCCAAACACAAGGAGAAGCAATAAGTGGTATCACACCAAAGTAGTGTCACACAAGATTGTGCGAGCGAAATATATATGAATGTCCAGACAAGTGTGTGAACAAATCAATAGACAGTCTTAATATGAATGGCTAATTATAATGGAGTATCGATCCATATATACATAGCAAAATATAGCAGACATGTCAACAACCACACATGTAATATGGATGTATGTCACCAAGCAACGGACTGTCAACAAACACTCATATTATATATAATATAAGGGGAATATACATTGTTAAAGGAGACAGGTTCATCAAAATGAAATGGTCACAGACTAAGCGAGCAAACAGAAAGAGAGACTACCATACATATATATATATATATATATATCATCATCTTCAGTCACTTTGGTGAATACATGCACAGAAACCAGTCTAACTCAGCAACTGATACTCTTCATCAAAACTGGGGCGTAATTTTAAGCCATGTCAGAGAAAGATAGCATGTTTAGCGTGTTTTTATGCATTTTCTTGTAAATATACGTCAGTTTTGTGCAAAAGTACCTCATTTTTATGATTGATCGGCTCAAGGTCACTTGTGCGTTTGCATCCCTTGAAATGCTATTGTTAAACTTCGCCGAAGACTGAATACAGCTGAAACAGCGACTATGACAACGTTTGACTGTTAGGCAGATGAAATACCAAGAAGGCCAGAGAAGTTTTGAAGGCCTGGTATTCCAGTAGAAAACGGCAATTAACAAGCGTTGGTGGCATAGAGGTTAGGATGCTCACCGACCATGCACATGGTCCAGGGTTCAATCCCCGACCGGTGCACTCCTTTACATCATTAAGCCAGAAATAATCCTGGTAAAGAGGAAAGGTTGGGCATGAGGCTAGCAACCCCATCCTGTAAAATAAATACTGCTACAGAAACTTCAAGCCACTAGCTTGAAGCCCTATGTTCCACTGGGAACGTGAAGGAAAAAAAGTAGGAGGAAAACCTAACGCTCACAAAGGGTCAAACTTCAGGTCAAGGAAACAATTAACACCAATACAAGTAGCCTAGAGGGTGTGAAAACAGAAAAAAGCGATCAATCACATTCAAAGTCACCAGGAGAGACGACTAATAAACTCTTGGAGAAATTTAAAGACTCACCTCGAATTGAAGTAAACTCTGAAGATGTCTATTAAGGCAATCAAGGCTTCACAAGTAAACCATCCAGTTCAGAGAACACAACAACATCGAAATCATCCGCCTGAGCCACAAATCTTCTCCACCATAACCACCCTTATTGGTAATCAATTATAATACTCTGAAATTCTATAGAGAGTCTTAACTGCAAAAATTTATTAACGCCGATTAATCCGATGAAGATTGAATTTAATACAAAAGGTAGTGAATAAAGTGTCACATATTCTTATGGTCAAACTATCTGAGATAACCTCACAGTGATGAACTACTACTACTACTACTACTAATGCAACAGGTGGAATTAAAACGTGGTCTGGAATTGGTATCTGAACCAGCGGATCTGTAGTCCGACTGTCGACCAGCTGACCTACGCGACCCAGCTGTCAATGGTAAGATTGCCACTTTTAAAGAATATTAAATTAGGAAGAAACAGCTTTTTAATGCTCATTAATTTTCACTGGTACTCTAAATGATTTCTGTTCGGGATGAAACCTACAATGAGTAATGTACACAAGTCCCATTAAGAATATAAAATTACTAATACAAAAGTATTCTGTTTTGACAAGCATATAATATGAACCACATTTCTAGCCAGCACCATCACCAGTAGCTTAATTGGTCTATGAGCTCGTCTTGTGCCCGGCAGGTCTGGGTTCGAACCCCAGTCGCTATGTACTGATGAAGAGTACCAAACTAGGACGAAACAGCCGCAAAACAAAACTTGAATAAGATAAATGATTGGCTCGTAAAACATTGAAATGAATGTTGTTTTTGTTGATGTTTTTTCCAGATCACATTATTCCTTAGTTCATTTAGATTTTTGAAGTTAACTTTCACTTTTTTTAATCTCCATCTATACTATCACAAGGTATTATCACAAAGTGATCTACGACATTTTGATACATATCCGGAGGACAATGAAGAGCCTGAAGATGAAACATCTGGTTGGGATGAACTCTTTTAGCTGGCAGTTATTCACTCGATCTAATTCAATGAAAAATTAAGATAAACTACAATGTATTGTGTTCGTATCTTATTTCTTTTGAGTTAAAAACCTTCATACACGCACACACACATACATATACATAAATACACATACAAACAAACACTTATGTGTACTACACTACCCGAATTGTATTTTTATACTGTCAAAACAAAGGGTATGCTAAAGTTTGTGTCAAGGAATTGTGGAATTCACATTATGAGTAAATAATAAGCAGTTGAATATGAATATATTGAATTTTACAGCATTGGTTTGTCTTTTTCTATCAAGGAAGATTATTGACTGAACTAGAAGCTAGTTGTATCAGTATATGCGCGTCAAACTTGGGCACTGTGGTAGTAAGTAATTCCATATTAGTTTGTCTATTAGATGTATCACACACAGTGAGCGAAACAGTATTATTCACTAGATGACATAGTTTCGAACAAAATTTATTGCTGTTCATAATCATTGCATCAATTATAATCACATAATTTCGAAACTTCAGTTTTATAGTTTTCTTTCTTCCCTTCTATTCATCATCGTAGGGGTAGTAGAATTTTTCAGATATCAGGGTGAGCAGGCGTTGAATCATTCCTATTACACGTGTTCTCCTCAGTTGATTCGATAAACAAAGCTTCTGTTATCAATCTCTCTCTCCATTCACCCTGTTACATTAGATTTTAAAACTGTCATCTTATCCCATCATCCTATTATATGATTGTGTGTAATTGCATGTAGTGAGTGGTATAGCTGAACTATTCTCTAGATTTCTCATCTTATTTGGGTCAGCTAATCTAGATTTTGCTGATAGGGTTTTGTGATCTGCTAGTCTGACTGCCACTGTTCTACTAACAAAGAAAACTATAAAAGCTAATTATGTTTAATTACTGCACAATTGATCCTGACAATCAGCCATGGTATTAACGTCTGTAATTTGTCTCATTTTTGTAATGTATGAAAATTAACCTGATGCTCACTAGTGACTGGCCCTATTCAGGCAGTTAACCTGGGGTTCTAGTGGGAAGCCGTGACCAATAGGGTACAGCAGGTTGAAGATGAGGGCAGTCACTCATCGAAGAAGACATTGCGAAGTGGTCGCGCTATGTCATGAATTGGCAGAAGTTAGAATTCAAGGACTATTGAATGGTCTACGAGCTCGCCTTGTAGCCAGAAGGTCTTGGGTTCGAACCCCAGTGGGTGCGTACTGCTGACGGTTCCAGAACTGGGACAAAACAGCTGTCCAGTTCTCCCAGGTTTTCCAGTGTTTCTCTGACTGATGTCAGCTCATGATGAAATTGTTATGTACTGCTGAGTGGTTAATAGTTCTGACGCAAACTGAGGGAATCAGAAGACCACCACGTTCACGATAATACTTGTATTTTCCAAACAAGGAAAATAATGACTGTCACGCAAGTGGGAGAGTGAAGGGTACGTAGTGTACGAAATGTGTGAACAAGTGTGTAAAAGTGTACAATACAAAAGTTTATATGAAAATTACTAATACACATGAACCAATAAGGCAGATAGGTGGTTTGCCTTACCCCCATTGGATTCGGATTGGTTGTAATGTCACGTGATAACAAGGTCATATATTGTTTATCAAGTTAATGGACAGACAAAGCATATTGTGGGTTATCGTGGAATATCGATCAATATACACATAGCAAAATATAACAGACTGTCAAAAACAAAACACACATCATGTGACTACATATCACCTCCCCTTTTGAGAAGATTGATGATTAGTAGCGTGCTTTCTTGAGGGTTTACCTGGAACCGTTGAGTTTGTTTTCGACGTCTGTCGCTTCGTCTGTCTGTTGGGTTTGCGGCTTCGGCTTCGTCCGGAATTGTCTGACATTTTATGCTTCTTGACTGCATTGCATAGAGAATTTAGGGGGACATCAGCCAGATGGAAACGATCGAACCAATCAAGTCCCAAAAGATTTAAATCACTCTGGGTGACGTAACAAATTCCTGTGAATCTGATATTGCGGAAAGAAACAGAACATTTGAGTTCACCAATTAGTTTGAGGCGCCCACCACAGGCGCTGACAAGAGTCTGAGAAGAGTTTGTGATAGGTGGCTTGTCAATATTATTCCAAAGTTTCTCTGAAATAACCGTAATGTCGGAGGCAGTATCCAACTGCAGTCGAGTATCGTGACCATTCATCTGAAGATCAATATATTTCCGCATACCTGGTGTTGTGACTTGACAGGTTGCGAGTAGACTCAATGATCTCCTTGGAGATTTAGGACCAACAGTTGATCGAGCTTTCGCTGGATTATGATATTTGGTTTTGTGTGGCTGACAAAATCCATTTTTATGACCGATGACTTTGCACTTGCTGCAACGATGATTTTTGTATGGACAGGACTTTACAAAGTGCCATGCACCACATTGCCAGCATGGTGATGGTGGGGTCTTCTCTGCAGTATTTTGTGAGGTTGGACGAGTATAAGTAGATTTACGAGGAACATTAGGAGAAGGTGGGTCAGGACTGGATGATGAAGAGAGATTTCGGCTCTTTCGTAATGCACAAATATCAGAGCTTCTCGAAGTTGTTGATTCGACCAGGTG
The DNA here is from genome assembly GCA_944472135.2 of Trichobilharzia regenti. Taxonomy (NCBI): domain Eukaryota; kingdom Metazoa; phylum Platyhelminthes; class Trematoda; order Strigeidida; family Schistosomatidae; genus Trichobilharzia; species Trichobilharzia regenti. The sequence continues at coordinate 32,508,078 of OX235267.1, forward strand.
TGTGTCTTTCTGCAAATTAATCAGCCGTTGATATTCATCAGCTATGTCATGTAATGTTAACTTAGGATTTTGCTCTGGCTGATTGAGCAGTCGAGTTCGGATATCTGTGAAACGAGGAGATTGAAGACTGCATATGAGAATCAAGGCTTTGAATTGATCATCTGTTAAGAAACTGAGTCGAAATCTCTCACATTCTCGGTTGACTGTGCCAACGTGAGTAAGAAAATCATCATTTTCATTCATTGTCAGCTTGAGGCAACGATATCGTATGTTGAATAATGAGGAGTGGTCTCCGAAATGTTCACGCAGCAGCTTTGTTGTATCCTCGAAACACTTGTCACGTGGTTTCTGGGGTAAAATTAGGTTGCAGTATCTTTCATATTCTGCAGGACCCAATATACGTAATAACACTCGCACCTTCCAGGCATCGTCTTATGAGGCGAGATCAACTGTGAATAAATCCTCATAACGTTGATACCATGTGTCAAAGGTGACATTAGCATTTGGATCATAATTGAATTATGTAATACTATTCCCAATTCCATCGACAGATGGTAACATGGTATGATTCGGATTGCTTGAAGGTGAAACTGAACCAGTCTGTTGGTTGATGAGCATTTCCATTAATTTCATTTGTTGCTCAAGTAGTAATTCCAATTTAGAAGAATCCATAGTTTTCCCCGTCGCCAATTTTCTGTTATGTACTCGTCGAGTGCTGTTCGCATACGGCGATGCTCCATTTAGTTAGACAAGAGTGTAAATTAGTAAAATATTATCATCAAGATGCCATTTTGCGCTCAGAAGAAATCTTTAATATAATTCACTGCCTTTCAGGACTAGAGAATGTTCAGTTCAATTTAGATTTTAAAAGTGAAACAGTGAATTATCCTGATATTCCTCCTATCAACTTTTCACCAATCCTTGCATTAAAACAAAGTCTAGAAACACAACCTAGTGGAATTTGTGAATGCCGAGATAGTGAGAACACGAATGATCGAAATAAATGTGTATGGCAATGTGGATTTGAGAAGTTAAAACAAAACCACTTATATTACACTGAGCAACAGCATTATCATGAAGAATTAATTCAACGGCAGTTTGTTCAATTGGATAAGCATAGAGAACATTTGAAACAGACTGTCAAAACAAGGTAGACATCATGTGACTACATATCAGAAATACTATGTGCAATCAAAATAATTTATGTTTAGTCTTTAGAGGATGAAGGTTATCGACGAGTACTCAACAAATGCCTATATGCTAATTGAAAGTATATGTCCTCTAGCCTTTAATGCACTTGTCCTGCGCATAACTAGAAAACTGTTAGAAGCCAAACTCTAGAATAATGAACTAATCGTCAAAAATACGAGACCTATTCCAGGGTCAGAAATATCTGATTGATATAAGTATAAAACTTGGGCACTGTGGTAGAGTATAATTATACCATTATAGATAAGATTTTATTTTGATAAATTACACAGTGTTGTACGTAAAGTATTAACTGATGACCACATTTAGAACACAAGTTATTGCCGCTCATAATCATATCAAGTCAGTCACTCACACAACTTTTTACTTCATTTTCTTACATGAGTGGAATTGATTAGACACTTGAATAAAAATCAATACAAGATAATGTACATACATACATCATGGCATTCTAACAAGTAACTTATTATGACTATAAAAACACTCGTGTTATTTCCTATCTGATTGTAATTGACCGATAACACTCGTATTATTATTTCTGAATGTACATTATCTTATATTGACTTTTATCCAAATATCTGGTCAATCCCACTTATGTATATAAATGAAGCGTGGAAGTTGTGTGAGTGACTTGATATGATTATGAGCATCAGTAAGTTGTGCTCGAAATGTGGTCATCAGTTAATATTACTGTATAAAACTCCACTGTTTTTGATGTGGTTTTGTTCTCTGAGCTGGATGGTTAGTTTGCGAAGCTTTCATCACCTTACTGGGTGACATCTTCAGCGCATACTTCAATTTGAAGTGAGCTTTTAGATTTCTCCACGAGTTTATTAATCATCTCTCCTGGTGACCTTGGACGTGATTGGTTGTTTGTGTGTGTTTTCACACCTTCTAGGTTACTTGTATTGGAACCGGTTGTTTCTTTGACTTGAATTTTGACCCTTTGTCTGTGAAGTTTCTTTCTTATTGGTTGATAAATTTTGTCTATGTCGATGTGTCTATTGATTGATGATCCACTGGAATGCCAAGCTTCTAAAAATTCTCTAGCATTCTTGTTATTTCCTTTGTCTAATATTTGAACGTTGTCCCAGTCGAATTGATGTCCGTAGTTGTCTGTGTGTAGTGAAATGAGGGAGTGGATATCATGTCTTTTGACGGCTAGCTTATGTTCGTGGATACGAAGACGAAGGGGACGTCCACTTTGGCCGATGTAGTGTTTTTCGCAGTTGTTACAGTTTATTTTGTAGATGATGTTGGTTTTATCTTCTTTCGCTGTTGAGTCTTTTGGTTGACATAGAATTGAGTGAAGCGACTTTGTTGGTTTGTGTACGACGTCAACTCCTAAAGGTTTGAAGAGTCTTGTAGTGATTTCTGAGATATCTTTTATATATGGTAAGGCAATTTTCTTTGTGTTCTCCTTGGTGGCTTTTGCTTTGGTAGGTTGGCTTGGGGGTATATGTCTCTTGATGAAATTCCGTGGATATCCATTCTTTTGGAAGACGTCCATGAGATACTTTTCTTCAATTTTTCTTAAGGTGGGAGTGCTGCAGTGAGTCCTTGCCCTCTTGAATAGTGTTTGTATGCAATTCCTTTTGTGTGTTATTGGGTTGTTGCTGTTGTAATTCAGTATTTGGTCTGTGTGAGTTGATTTCCTATAAACTTGAGTTTCTAATTCTCCTGTAGTTGTTCGCCTGACTAAGACGTCCAAAAATGGTATTTTGTTCTCGGATTCCTCTTCTCTTGTGAATTTGATGTCGTTGAAGACGTTGTTTATTAAGTTGTGAGTTTTATCTAATTCGTTTCTTTTGATGATTACAAATGTGTCGTCGACGTAGCGTATCCAAATCTTGGGTTTGATCTTTGGTAGAATTATATTTTCGAGTCTTTGCATCACTGCTTCTGCAATCAAACCTGATATTGGCGATCCCATGGGTGTTCCTTTGACTTGTTCATATATTTGGCCGTTGAATTGGAAGTATGTTGTTAGGCATAGATTTATGCATTCCATCCAGCTTGTGTGTTGCATTTTTGATTGTTGTGGCAGTTGTTCGTCGTTGCTAAGTAGTTGCTCCATGGTTTCTTTTGCTAGGTTTTGTCCGATGGATGTATATAATGCTGTCACGTCGAATGATACCATTATTTCTTGTTCATCTATTTGGATGCCTCTGATTTTCTCTAGGAATTGGATAGCAGAGTTGATGGAGTGATCGCAAGATTCCGTTAGGTGTTTTAGTTTTCTGTATAATTCTTTGGATAAATTATATGTTGGAGTTCCTGGGAGTGATACAATTGGTCGTAATGGGATATTTGCCTTGTGTATTTTGGGTCTGCCGTAGAATCGGGTAGGACTGGTCCATTGGATTTCATTCGCCATTGGTCTTGTTTTGTGATCTGTCCAGTTTTGGTGAGCTTGTTTAAGGTCCTTTGGATGCGGTTATCCAATGTTTGTATGGATTACTCAAAGATGAAGATGTATATCAACAACTCCCAACAAATCCCATACAAACATTGGATAACCGCATCCAAAGGACCTTAAACAAGCTCACCAAAACTGGACAGATCACAAAACAAGACCAATGGCGAATGAAATCCAATGGACCAGTCCTACCCCGATTCTACGGCAGACCCAAAATACACAAGGCAAATATCCCATTACGACCAATTGTATCACTCCCAGGAACTCCAACATATAATTTATCCAAAGAATTATACAGAAAACTAAAACACCTAACGGAATCTTGCGATCACTCCATCAACTCTGCTATCCAATTCCTAGAGAAAATCAGAGGCATCCAAATAGATGAACAAGAAATAATGGTATCATTCGACGTGACAGCATTATATACATCCATCGGACAAAACCTAGCAAAAGAAACCATGGAGCAACTACTTAGCAACGACGAACAACTGCCACAACAATCAAAAATGCAACACACAAGCTGGATGGAATGCATAAATCTATGCCTAACAACATACTTCCAATTCAACGGCCAAATATATGAACAAGTCAAAGGAACACCCATGGGATCGCCAATATCAGGTTTGATTGCAGAAGCAGTGATGCAAAGACTCGAAAATATAATTCTACCAAAGATCAAACCCAAGATTTGGATACGCTACGTCGACGACACATTTGTAATCATCAAAAGAAACGAATTAGATAAAACTCACAACTTAATAAACAACGTCTTCAACGACATCAAATTCACAAGAGAAGAGGAATCCGAGAACAAAATACCATTTTTGGACGTCTTAGTCAGGCGAACAACTACAGGAGAATTAGAAACTCAAGTTTATAGGAAATCAACTCACACAGACCAAATACTGAATTACAACAGCAACAACCCAATAACACACAAAAGGAATTGCATACAAACACTATTCAAGAGGGCAAGGACTCACTGCAGCACTCCCACCTTAAGAAAAATTGAAGAAAAGTATCTCATGGACGTCTTCCAAAAGAATGGATATCCACGGAATTTCATCAAGAGACATATACCCCCAAGCCAACCTACCAAAGCAAAAGCCACCAAGGAGAACACAAAGAAAATTGCCTTACCATATATAAAAGATATCTCAGAAATCACTACAAGACTCTTCAAACCTTTAGGAGTTGACGTCGTACACAAACCAACAAAGTCGCTTCACTCAATTCTATGTCAACCAAAAGACTCAACAGCGAAAGAAGATAAAACCAACATCATCTACAAAATAAACTGTAACAACTGCGAAAAACACTACATCGGCCAAAGTGGACGTCCCCTTCGTCTTCGTATCCACGAACATAAGCTAGCCGTCAAAAGACATGATATCCACTCCCTCATTTCACTACACACAGACAACTACGGACATCAATTCGACTGGGACAACGTTCAAATATTAGACAAAGGAAATAACAAGAATGCTAGAGAATTTTTAGAAGCTTGGCATTCCAGTGGATCATCAATCAATAGACACATCGACATAGACAAAATTTATCAACCAATAAGAAAGAAACTTCACAGACAAAGGGTCAAAATTCAAGTCAAAGAAACAACCGGTTCCAATACAAGTAACCTAGAAGGTGTGAAAACACACACAAACAACCAATCACGTCCAAGGTCACCAGGAGAGATGATTAATAAACTCGTGGAGAAATCTAAAAGCTCACTTCAAATTGAAGTATGCGCTGAAGATGTCACCCAGTAAGGTGATGAAAGCTTCGCAAACTAACCATCCAGCTCAGAGAACAAAACCACATCAAAATCATCCACCTGAGCTACAAATCTTCTCTATAATATCTAAAACTCCACTGTGTGATTTATCAAAATAAACTCAGAAATGTCTGCTGAGATAACAAAGCGCATGCATACACGAACAACAGGACGTAACACGACGGGATACCGAATGACATCTATGCTTGAGCGTTTACCTTCAGCTTAAGACTATTCGAGTTAAACAGTACAGATCAGCATCTAATGTTTAATGATGAAAGTTATTGGCTGATGATTTTTGGTGAATTATTTATGATAACAAAACACGTAGTTAAGCGAAGAGTCTCTTTTCGCCGGCGAATTCATTTTCTTAGCTATACAATCGCAAATATATATGTGTCACTTTTGTATGCATGTGTACATTAAGTTTGTCAAACAAAATTACAATTGGTTATGGTTATTTTAACTAAACAGGTGAAGATTGGTAATTGGAGTTACCTAATACAAAATCAGTCAAGAAAATTAGGTGTTAATGAAATTAGGGTAGTAACAAAGTTGATTGGTTGTTATAAAAAGTGGTTAAAAAGAAGTTATGTAATAATATGATTAGCTTGATGGCTAAGTTGTACTCAGGATACACATAGAAACAAAGTAGAGAATACGAAATTACCTAAGAGTTCTAAATGAATACAAAAGTTATAAGCAATTAAAGAAACAGGCAAACAAACAAAATTTAGTCATCTAAAATCAACAAAGTTATCACCATGATAGTATAAGTGGTTGAGTAATTCTGTTTTGTATGCACAGCTCCGGTTTTTCTGTATGAATGGCCAGAGCTTCAGCGATACAGAGAAGACGAAACTATATTGCCTTTTATAGTGGGTTATTCTTGACTCTGTAGATTACCTTGAAGCAGGAGGCGTTTGTTGAGATAGAATGATCAGTGTTAACCAGGTGTTAAATTATTGCATTCCTTATAGTACCACTATTGCCATTTCGCAACCATGTTGGATAGTGTTCTTGAATCCTCTTGGACAGGGTGGGTGTCGAACGACTGATGTACCTGGCTCCACAGCAGCAGGTGAACTGATATATGCATATAAAAGTGATCAGATGTTGAATCGTGTCCTTAAGGCTTCTGTAGGTCAGTGGATGACTGGAGAACACTATTCTTAGTGTTGCTGCAAAGAATGTTATTCTCAGAGATGATGTATTCATACGTACAAAATAACACATATATATTTGCGATTGTACAGCTAAGAAAATGAATTCGCCGGCGAAAAGAGACTCTTCGCTGAACTACGTGTTTTGTTTTCACTAATGTCTGGATGGGGATTATCTATGAATTATTTATCACTACAAATCCTAAGTAGATATCTTAAAAAATTTATACTGTATACTATACTGGACTATACTATATACTATACTAACTATTGACTACAATCAAAGCTACGACATACCCTGCTAAGTGTCTCTAAAGTATACTGTTTATTCCTTATTAACAGAACTCTGATGATATTTCATCTGCGTTAAATATTCTCACAGTTACGATCTATAAATGATTGAGCACGAGATAGCCAGAGCCATAATTTCTTACAAAGTGGGTCATGAATGGCACAACTGTTTCTCCAGGTGACCATGACACTGGTAGTGTCTTCAGAAGTTGTCTTACCCTTGCGACTGTAGTCATCTATCTTTGATTGATTACAGGATTTCATCATAAGCTGACAGTGGTTTCAGAACCATTGAAAAACCTGGGAGTATTGGGCAGTTGTTTCGTTCTATTTTCGCACTCTCCAGCGGTACGCACCCACAACAGAATGTTCGAACCCAGGACCTTCTGGGTACAAGGCTAGCGAGCTCGTAGACTATTAGGCCACTGGAAAGCGATTCAATGGCCAGCATATGAATTCCAACTTCGTCTGAATCACGACCGCTAGCCAATGTCTTCGGCGAGTATTTGTGCTCATACCCTACCTGCTGCACCCTACTGGTCATGACTTCCTACTAGAAATCCATGTGACTACGTACCTAAATAGGGCCAGTCATCGCTTATTGAACATCTCATTGATACTGATGAACAGTCCCAAACTAGAGTGAAACAGCTATCCAGTACTCCCTTCAAGTTTCCCAATGGTTCTCTTATCGGTGCTGGCTCAGGATGAAACCCTTTAACCAAATCCCTACAAATCAATACTTTAATATCGATGAGACGCTCACTGACAACTGGCCCCATTCATGTAGGTAGTTACCTGGGATTCTAGCGGGAGGTCGTGACAGTAGGGTACCATCACTCACTGTTGGCTAGTGGCTGCGCTATATCATGAATTGGCAGAAGTTGTAATTCATCGAGTGTCCATTGGATAGGGTCCCAGTGGCTTGGTGGTCTACGACCTCGCCAGCCTTGTAACCAGAAGGTCCTGGGTTCGAACCCTAATGGGGTGGGTGAGTACTGATGAAGAGTCCCAAACAAGGCTGACGGAACAGCTGTCCAATATTTCTTGCAGGTTTTCCAATGGTTCTCTAACCAATGTCAGCTCATGATGAAATCCTATAACTAATGACGAATAATTTCTAAAGACAGACAACAGTCGCGCAACAATCAGCTATTCAGCGGAACCAAGGGTTTGAAATTCAATAAGGAGGAGATTTTTATGAGATGAGAAGCAGGCTAGTTGATTGTTCATGTAATAGATGTGAAGACGAGTGAAAAAAACCTGACTATTAAAATGTGTGAAATGAACACATGTCGAATGACAACAGTAGATTACTTCCTGAAATTAGAACCAAAAAAAGTAAAAAGAAGTTTAGGAACATAGTAGAATGGAAGACTTAACAAACTTTTTCTTATCTCAGAATTCAACGTTGAGATGATGAATCGCAAGAGCCCCAACCATACGAAATTACTCAAAGTTAACATCCTTTGCACGGTCGGAGTTACTTTGTGGATCATTCTAAAGTGGGACTCCAGTGAAGTTGTGTTTCCTATGCTTACCTGATTCTCAGGGAGTGAGATATTGGTCTACTTAGACTTTCCTCCTAATAACTGAGCTGCACACATTTTTGTGTTTCATTTGTAAAGTGAGCCGTCTTTATGAGCACTCAAAGTGGCTGCGCAACAGCGGGTGGGTTTATAAACAACCCATGTAGGGGATGCGAAATAGCAGAGTTCCCTGTCAAACGTTCACTCATCCCATAGAGACTAAAGAATATAACCTGTAGCTCAGCCGAAAAGATGGTTTTCTCAATCTTCTGGATAAACGCGGCCTTTCACATTCACTGTTCACTAAAACAAACAAAAAGTAAAATTCTGAACTGGTTTCAGATTCTGATGTTTCCCTTCATATATTGATACTCAAATTGTTCTGCTTGAATTGTCTGAGTAATAAAAGAGAAATCGAATCCCTCTCATAGCTTCAAGAATCAGAATGATCTACACATCAGTGGTAAGATAGACAATGAACTTCTTAATTTAAAAAGTTCCAACAGTTCCTTATAGAAAATTGATCCACTATGAAACTTAACGACAGAAGAATGAGAATATAGCAGGCAGGTGTTAGAAAGAATCCTCACAGCTTTGGAGAAACAAATGGTTATGGATATTGAATTTACAGCGGAAGCGGTGGCAACACTCCGTAGAACAAGTAATTTAATTCTTTGAAATAAGGGCTAAATTTAAGAGTCTACACTGGAGATCGTGGTTACAGAAAGTGTGTCCTACTGAGCATAAGATGGAGAATACACTTAATGTTCACCTGGAAATAAATAATTAAAAATGTACCGAGGAAAGTATGCTGATCATTCCAAATACGAAATATGTTGCACGATGGTTGTCGATAGGCAAAGTTAAATGTAAAATTAGTTGTACACTACTACTGGTTCTTCAGGAAGGATCTTAATATCAGCAATCCAAATATGCAGGTATAGGAGTTCATCAAATCCATAGCCAACAGATTCAACAATTGTCTCCAATCCTCATTGTTTTTGTTAGCTGGATATGCTAAAACCATCGGTCAAGCAGCATAAATATTTGACATTTTGTATTGTCGCTTTCGACTGTTCGTACAGAATATCTTGTTTTCCAAGAAAGCATCTTCATTTAGGAATGTAGGGGACTAATATTAGAGTTCACTAACATTCCAAGTATAAAAGTAATAATCCAAGTCAGTGGAGTGTTAAATCACAATATATTACCAAAAATACAGTGACGAGTTATAGCAACAAAAAGGATTACTTGAAGATAACGTCTAAGTCCTCGGCTACAAATTAATTATATAATCCACGGGCACGTTAATTGTTTGGACTGCGTCTGCTGTAGCTGCTGTGTTCCGGTTGTAGAAATGTCTTCGGTTGAGTGTAGTAGGCTCCTACAATAAATCCGAAGTATACAACACAGTGTGAGTGGAGCAAGTAAGCAGAAGTGACCAGGGAGAAGACGAAGTCTCCAACAGCAGAGTGTATTTTTCAATTGTACACGGAAGTTATGTATATTTCAACAAGAAGCGTTTTAAACAAAAATTATGTACAATATCTCGAATTTATACAAGTAACCAAAAAGTGTACAATCACATTGTTACGTACTCAACAGGAATGTCTATCCTGAACAAAACATTGTACTTTGATTTGCAGAATTGTCGTTTTTCTCGACAGTTTCGCATCTGATGTTACATTGTAACACGACGAAAAGCAATGACGCAACAAAGGAAGGCAGAACACGAGCTTCGTAAAAGTTTATATTCAGTACGAAGCAAGAAATCCAACTACTAAAATTAAGCCCTTACAAGCGATCAGTCATTCTGTTGTCATTGATATAAAGTCTTGATAGAAATTGTGCTTATTTTGCAAACGGAATGGACTCCAGTTTATTTCCCTGTGAGGAAAAAGGGAGAATATCCTTAGAAACTATATCCATAACGGTTTTTATTTTGTCACAATATAAGCATAATTGGGTCGAAAGTAATGTAACCACACAATGTTCAGTATCGCTTCAATGCATTCATTCACACCCCCCAAAACAACACAAATCAGGGTGCAGCGGTAGGTAATTCCCCAGAATTAATGACCACAGAACTAATCACTGAACATACGATGCTGACCCTCACTGTTTCAGTCGATTTGTTTAGCTGAAGACTTACGGTCAGGCATGCATGTCATTTCGAGCGCCGGCATGTTACGTTCATTCGTTTACTCGTGCACGATCCCCAGCTAGTTAAGCAATCATCTCGCCCTCCAATTTGATCCCAAAAAATATACTTGGTAACTTGACCGATCAATTCTGGTGTCTTGTTTTGCCTTCGGCCCATGCGGAACGAATGCTATAGCGGCTGAGGGTATTCGTTCTTGCCTTAGAATACTTCGTACTATCCGCCAACGTCAACACCCTCAGCATCTAGAACTGCTTATGGTTCGACAGAAGTTGGCTAGTAATTACAAGGCATCTTTTTTAAGAATTATATGAAATTACTTTATCCGTAGTTCCAGAAACCGCGTAGATATCTTTCCGATGAATCCTGATAAGTACATTACAAATCTTACTGATATTACTCTGTCTACTCATCAGAAAGAAGCTTTATCCCTTGGACTCAAATTTTGTGCTTCTCGCATGCAATTCACGGATCTAACCATCGATGCTGAGTTATGAAAACTTATATGACCAACTCAAACCTCTTGCCGCAACATCCGATGAAGATCGGGGTTGGTTTAAAGCCAAGATGGTGGATATAGTTCACCAGTTTTTAAACAACAACCCAAAGGAGAAAAGTATTTTAAATTCTCAGCATTTCGAAGCCTTGAAAGAGCTACGGGAAAATTCTAATATAATTATTACTAAACCTGATAAAGGTTCTGGAGTAGTCATTATGAATAAAAAGTGACTACAAATCTAAAATGATGTCTATTCTTGATGGTGAGAGCAAATTTAGCCGCGATCCCTCCTCAGAAGATATTCAGTTGTTGCAGGGCACAGTGACAGCTAATCTACTGAAGCTTCATGGTCTAAATGCTATAAGTAAAGATAAACTTGACTCATTAAAACCATCAGATTGTAAATTCCCACATATGTATGGGTTGCCAAAAATACGTAAACCCAGTAATCCTCTACGTCCCATATTGTCAATGTGCAAATCCCCAACTCATAAACTTGCTAAATAGTTAGTAGAATTATTGTATCCACTCAAAACACAATTCTGTAAGTATATGTTAAAAGATACATTTGAACTGGTTGATGTTCTTGACGATAGTAATATTAATATTATGAACAAGAATATGTACTCTTTTGATGTAAACTCGTTATTTACTAATATGCCTTTGATCAAAACAGTTAACATTTTGTGTGATTATATTTCCACAAACAAATTTTTCATCCCGTTCCCCATATCTTACTTAAGGGATTTATTACTTCTATGTATTAACAACGTTAGGTTTACGTTTGAAGGCGATGGTTTCCACCAAGTTAGTGGTGTTGCTATGGGCAGTCCGTTAGGGCCCCTTTTAGCAGATATTTATATGTCGCACACTGAGAATTTATCCGAGGATTTAATCGAAAATGTGCCATTTTAAAGAAGGTATGTAGATGATATCGTAGTCATCAGTGATAAGCCTTGTTCTACCACCTCAATTTTAAATCGAATGAATGAAGTTCAGAATAGCATATCACTTACATCTGTAGAAGAGGAAGATAATTGTTTATCTTTCCTAGACATATTGCTTAATCGACGGCTTGATGGGTCAATAAAAAGATCGATTTATAGAAAACCTACCTGGACAGGACAGTATCTTAATTACCACAGTTTCTGCCCTGTTCGGTACAAAAAGCCTTAGTAAGGTGCCTCTTCGATAGAATCCAACGAATATGCACTGAAGACACACTTGATGAAGAAGAGAGAAAGTTGACACAAGCTCTGGTTGATAACAATTATCCAGACAAGTTCATCAGGAGATATAAAGTAGTCAGAACACCAAAACCCACTCTCCAATTCGCCTCTAAGAAAGACGTGTACATCAAGCTACCCTATATGTGGCATCAGAGCAGCTTGATAACTAGACAAAGACTGAACGCTGCTGTTATAAAGACTTTTTATGCACATAATATCATAATAATAGAGAATGTAAAGCCGTTGTATCTATCTCAGCCCTTTGAACATGCGAAAAATGACGTCACATCCCACTGTATTTACACCTGATATCTATGGTCGGCCTGGAAAATTTGGGCTACCGATATCCATGCTGAAAATTCCATACTTGTACCAAAAATACGGTGTGGAATCAAGCTGTAAATAAAAAATCAAAAAAAATCAAAAAAAAATCAATATGAATGTACGTGTGGGCACACATATATAGGGAGGACTCATCGATCTCTGCAAGTAATGGCTAGCTTCAGAGCATATTCTTAAATTGATCCAGAAACAAATGGAATCTTCAGAACCTAATAATAGTGAGAACAGGAGACATAGCTCCTCTATCGCGAAACATATTATAGAGATATGACATAAAACTGACGTCTACACACCTTTTAAACCTATCTATAAAACGTTTTTGGGGCGTATCCTAAAGTTTGTGGAAGCCCTAGCATTTAGAAATTTCAAGCCACCTTTATGCGTTCAAAAACAATTCGTTATCACATTAAACCTTCCTTGGTAAATTTTGTTTTGATACCATAGAAGATGTATTGTTACCTCTGTTATTTGGTTTAGTGGTCTTCATTGTTATTTTGACCTTGAATATATCCTTTTAACTTGACCTAAGTCTATTTTCTCACCGCTTGCCTCCTTATTAATTTCATATATATTCCTATGACAAGTCCGTGTGTGATCAGATTGTTCGAAATGTGTTGAGCAAATACACATTACACAATTCAGACAAATTATGTCTTCTTATTCCTTTATCTAAATGCATCAAGGGAACTAATTGTTTTAAATTCTAGAAAATAGTCACATTCAGAGGTGGCCATTTATATATGCATGTGTCACATGAAAATATCGACTAACATCCGCTCCATTCAACCTAATGAATGAAAACGAATAATCGATAAATGGGAAGGAAAGTTAAAAATAAAGAATAATTTTGTTGTTGAAATGTATTTGGCGGGCCAATCTAACATCATATCATGCAAAACAGTGATAAATTTCTTCCTTATTTCGAATTGGATAAACCATTGATGAATCAAACGAACCTTCTCATATTTCCGAAAGAGGCTACAGTCAGTTTCTAGGTCATGATGAGTTCCTGCGTCGGCTAGTTATATGTTTTCGTGAATTCGTTTTCCATTGAATTTTAAAGGTTTTTCTGGATGTTTTGCTCATTTTGCAGTGTGTAGGTCAGATTTTGTCAGTGGGTGCTACTATTTAGCTTATTTTTAGTCTGAAGTTCCCAGTTATTATGTTAGTAGCCAAGGATTATGGTAAACCTGCAATCATTGAGCTAATTAAAGTATACTATGCTAATATAGTAACATAGACTACGCTATTAATAGTAACAGTAAGCTCCCTTACTGTTTTGCCATTGTTTGACAGTGAAACTGTCCGTTGTTCCAGCCTTCACAGGACATATTAAGCATGGACTAGCGTTACTCCAGAGCGGAATGTTTTGATTCAGCACGCAGCTGTCTTTTTAAGCACGACCTGTGTCACTTCAGAACATAGTGGGTAAATATGATCTTCAGTTACCATAAAAAGGCATTATCGAGGAATAGGTTAGAATAAGTTTAGAATTGTTTTAAGCTTGGTGGTGCTGTGGTCTCAGTGATAAATCGTATTAATCACTGTTATTCAGGATATGCTACGAACCGGAAATCCTCAGCTGAAAAACGTATGAATAAGACAGATCGGCGTAGTTTATAACTGACTCCAAATTGCTTTCATCACGAAACAATCAACCAAAGTATGCTTTAAACTGTCGCTCTCAGCCGTTTGAAGGGAAATGTACTTGATTTATGCTGACCTAGTATGCACAAATCCCAAAGGTCATTGAATTGACAACTTAAAAAAGTAGATTAGTTAATACATACATTTATCTATATGTACTAATTAAGGACACATTAAACTTTTAGAAATTGTAGTTAAATTTTATTCTCTTAGTAATCAAAAATGCATACATCATATTTTGGACTTAAAATAAATGCATCGAAATTATTGTTGATTTATATTCACTTACTAGACGTTCTCATACATCTTAATGTACTTTAAACACCACCAATGCATCCAAATAACGTGTGACTATCACACTACACTAATACCAAAAAAATTAACACGCCATTATATTATGGTAAGGTAAGCCCTAAATCATACTGACTGTAAATTTCCGTGTCAAAATAAAAAGATTACCGCTTTAACTTGTATTTTAGACCAATAGGAAGCCAGCTAGCCAACAGCCAATCAAAATCTGCCATATCTATTTTCTTCCGTGATGAGGTCCGCCATGTCGGTTGACTATTTCGTTCTTTAGTCTCTCTCCCTCGAACTCCCCCACTGAAATCAATTTGTATATCTGTAGTGGGATACACGAAATCGAAAGAATGACCAACAGAGAGATGAAGAGGTCTAAGAGATAGCTGTTGGCTATATTACTAATATATATATATATATATTACTAACATATATATCCACTAGGACCGAGATCTGAATAAGTGAGATACTCTTATGAATCGAACCGTCGTGAATCCCTACGCTTACCCTCACTCGACTCAACGTCCAAGTCGCGCTCTTATATTCCCTGATAGACTAGGTTGAGCGACAGCAGTCGGAAAGTTAACCTTAAAAGACATTGCCAAGTGAACGATTTAAAATCTAGTCGATTTGTGTACACTATAACTTAAAACCTATAGACGGCTCCTTGACAAGATGACTCCCATCATCTACTCTGACTCAATAAATTCATCTTGCTCATGCATAAGCGGTACGTTCAAAACTGGTGTCATTTTTGCACGTGCTTTCTCTGATATTCATTTATAGCTTATTGATATATAATCCTTAATATTATGGTCCAAACTTTTAAAAAAACACGTGTTCGTAGAAACAGAGTTGCATTAGATAGTGGCTGAAACTCGGTCATAAAGGTATTACCGTCCTCCTGTAATACAGTATCAACTACTAGCTCACAAAATGGCTCCAGTGCGGTTCTCACTCCTGTGATACAGGTGAAAGATGTTCCTATTAGAGAACTCTGAGTTCTGAGAATTAAACCGCCTTGTGAAAGATATCCAGAGGCAAGTAAGTGAATTTCAGAAAAAATTAGGTCAGCTTGACAAGATAACACTGCCAATCTCAAGTAACACGGAGAACCGTTCTGATATTGGCCAGGTTAAGTTTTAATGGATGTAGCTCAAAACCAGATTTCGGATTTAGACCCAATAGCTGTCTGTTAAAACATTCTAAAATATTTCCAGACAACCTAAATAAAGCTGAAAATCTGATTGAGTGCTTGGCTGCGGAGGTGATGAAGCGTATAACCTCTTCTCATCAACCCATAGTTTACAACGTCCCAGACTCAATGTCTCTGAAGACAATGAAACACAAAATCGTGGAATTTGCGCCATGGCTAGTGCGTCATGTGAATGCAAAAGACTTCGTAAAAAGTCTAACCAGATTGACTGTCCCGTCATCTTTAAATTCAGTAATTCTCTTGACGCTAGTAAGTCTACTAAATTTCAGGGTCGCTTAAGACTAAATAACAGTTATAAATTTGTAACCATAGCTCAGGACAAAACACCGCTTCAGCGCAGAATAATGGGCAGTAATTATCTGGTCACCTCCTCAGGCTTAAATTTATAAAAAGTGGATCGTGTACAGCAACAGTCACCTAGTACTGACAGTAGCATTCAGCGAACTACACAACGACCACACCTGCCAATGCAAATAGGAACTGATTTAGATATCAGTATCCCTGTAAATGAAGCCTCACTGAAAAATGTCAAAATAGCTAGAACTTCTGCAATTTGTTCTAAGAAATTTTCACCCAAACATAGTAACCTCACCACGACGAACAAACTTCGCAGGATTGGGCCTAATGATGGGAAGAATACTTTGTATTCAATAAGCCTGCTGAGAGTAAAGCGTGTCAACAAACCCACACTTGATAGGAAGAAATCTTCTCGAAACAAGTATATTTGGTGGTTTTCAGCATACTCCGCCTTATAGAAACTTAGGCCCCAAAGTCTTGCAACCGAAGCACCTTCCCCCACAACATTCTTCTAGTTATAAAAGCAACACGAAGACGTGTGCCGGTATCACGAATAGCAGATTGATGGGTAGACCTTATGATGCTACGCATTTCAATTCACAACCCAGGCCCAACCACTACAACTACCCGCGCATCCAGGAACACAGTAAGTTTTTTAGGTGTCTCGAATCACTGGTACGACCCATGGGACCTAGGGCCACCTCACCGCATTCTAACCCCGATGTATGGACACCCAGTCCGACCCCCCTTATCATTCATAAACTCTTCTGGTGATGACTCACAAACAGAATTAGGTTATGGTTATACTTCAAGCCAGTTTGTAGTATCCCGTGACTTATTCACGATATTACTAATTAATGCACGTTCCTTAATCAACAAGATATATGAGCTAAGGACATTAATATCAATCGCCAAGTCTACTGTAGCTCTGATTACTGAATCATGGTGCTTATCCTCTATACTTGATGTGCATATAGGTATAGATGATTACACTGTACATCGTGCAGATATATATATGATATATATTCATAACTCGTTCGTAGTCAGTAACGTGGAAGACGGAATGCTGAATGAGGTAACTGGGTCGTCTCACATAGCGATAAGTACAAGCTTCTCATAGGCTGTGTTTATCGAGCACCAAGCGCAACAAAAGAAACTGATGCGTTATTAGCCAAATCGTTTGCACACGCCTCCTCGTTTAGTACTAATTACAAAATAATTGCAGGGGACTTCAATCTTCCAGAGGTCAACTGGTTAGGTAGTTCCGGTCCCCAACGCTTCAACGAATTACTTGCCACTATCTACTGCTATGGATAACAACAACACGTTCAGACACCTACTCGTGGTGACAACATCTTGGACTTTGTTTTCCGTCATGACACAATCCCAGTCTCCACCTGTGTTGGTAATAGATTTTCCAGTAGTGCCCAAAGAATGGTACTCTGCTCTCTGCCTTTCTCACCACTAAATACAGGAAACAAACAAGATTCAGGAAGCATGATATGTCGTAGTTACAAATATACAGACTGGGGATTAGTCCAAGAACTTATTCGACTCTGGTAATGGGATGACTATTTTACCACTGACTCCCTGGAGGCCGTAGTAACCCTATTTTACAGGAATGTTACCCTTTGTCTAGATATAGTTGCTCCAAAGAATGTGGTGAAATTAAGTAGACACCGAGCTGAATATATTCCGAGGGTACACGGGAATAAGTTAAGGAAGTTGATGAAACAGTACTTTCCCACTAAGGATATATCACTATTCCACTCAGTCCACGAGTCACTTGAATCCATCAAGCCCCTAACCTCTCAAAAGGATCTTGATGAAGAGTTAGGTGCACTTAAATCTACCTCCAAAGTTTATAACTTAACAGCACTTCTTAAAAAACTAATGCAGTCGGAGAGGGAAATCCCATATTTATTTCACGACAAAGTAATCTACAATGAGCCTGACGCCATCTGTGAACTTTTCAGTGAAGTGTTTGCGGAGTGTAGTTTAGAAACGCACACCCCTGGTGAAACCACACCTCTTACTAGTTCTTCCCTTGGGAGCATAGTGTTCACTAATCAATTAATAGTACAAGCAATTAAAAGCCTTAAACCTTCCATTAGCACGGGACCGGATGGCCTCGATTCGATAATTTTCAAAAACAGTGGGTGTGATATACCCCTGTTACTTCTTAAATTCTTCTCAATATCTATGGACACTGGCACTAACTCTAGTGAGTGGAAAACTAGCTTTATAATTCCACACTACAAATCTGGTGATAAGGCAAACGTTCTCAATTACAGACCCACAGATATAACCCCAGTTATCTCACGAATCATGGAGAAAGTTGTCAGAGATCAATTGTCAGACTACGTACTTAGGGAAGATCCTGTTACTAGGTCTCAACACGGATTTCTCAAAAACAGGTTCTGCGTTACTTGCCACTCAGACACTCTCAACCGCATCACTAGTAGACGCGAAGCACGTAAGCTAGTAGTTGTTTTCTACTTCGATGTATCTAGGGCATTTGACGTGGCATCTCACAGTGTTCTCCTTGAGAAGCTGCACTCATGTGGAATTCGCAACCCATTACTGAACTGGTTAAAATCGTTTCTAAGCAACAGGGTAAAAATAACCAAAGTTGGATCTGTATTGTCTCATCCTAGGCAGATCTCAAGTGGGGTTGTGCAAGGTAGTGTCCTAGGTCCACTTTTATTCACAGTCTACATTGACAGCATTTGCAAGTGCTTCACCTCAGGTAAACCATTCCTATATCCTGACGACCTCAAAGTCGTCTACTCCTGCTACACTCATGAATTAAGCGATATGGTTACTAAAATACATCATGAACTAAGTAGTCTCGCAACATGGGGTGCAGAATCCTGTTTAAATTTTAGCATTGACGAATGCGGCTGGATTTGCATTGTCAAAAGCAACTGTCAGCCAACTTTCAGTAACTGTCGATGCCCAGCTCTTACTACGCTGGACCTCACGCTGTCCCTGAAAGTCTTCCAGATACAATTTGCAAGAAGCAAGGCGAAAAACCAGAACAGTGATTGTGGACTCGAGAATCCTTTGCTCTTACACCAGTACGTAACCAACAATACGGTTATAACGCAATGTCTAATAGTAAATGTTATAACAATAAATCGCGATAATACTTCTGATAGTTTTCCGTCTTCCACCGAACAGCGAACGATGAGACGATGACAGATGGATGAATGACTCCCGCGAAAAATATGGGGAAGTTGAGTTTGAGCCAACAACCATGTCAATGTAGTTGAAGATTGAACGATCAACTCATGGTTGTTTGCTCAAACCCAACTTCCCCATATTTTCGCGGCTCATCAATCTGCCAGTCATCGTCTCATCGGTCGCTGTTCAGAAAGAAGTCAGAAAAAACTGTCAGAAATCTTGGTCTGTAATGCTAGTTATACGTTGGTGCTAGAATAAAGAATTCTCGAGTCGCCAATCTGTGTTCTGGTGCTTGCGTCCGGAATTATTAAGCGTTTCTTAAAATCTTCGAAGGACAGCAAAAGACCCAGCGTAGCAAGAGCTGGGCATCAACAGATTATGAGACGTGATTGACCGCTTCTGACAGTATGGTGACACTTTCTAACAGTTTGGATAGTCTCCGTCCGTCTTTCCTGGTGCCGGCCAAGTCTTTTTTGAACAAGCGTTATTTGGAAATTTTCTGGAATTCGGTCAAGTTCGACGACGCCTGGGTCAAAGAAGAGACACAGCATCTAGGATGCAAACAGGAAAGTAAGTCGTGTTGACTTGTCTGTTACATGTAACGATGTGTTTGATGTCAAGCATGACATGGTTGATGCTAATGTTTCACCGTCCAAGGATAATAGGAATATCAAACTCCCTAAGTATGAACCTCGGTGTTTCGATGGAAACCCACCTAACTATTTACAAATTGTAAGGGAGTTTGAAATCATGCTGAGTAGTTTTTTATTAAATGATGAAATGAAGTTGATGTATTTGATTAGGTGCTGCACCGGAGTTGCTGCAAGAGCTATACAGTGCTGTAAGTTCATGCCTCCCAATGAAGGATACTCTGAGGCTATGAGCATACTGCATCAAAGATTCGGAATACCTTCGATGATTGCAGGGAAATTATTCGAGGCTGTTAAGGGTAATGGTAGTCAATTACAAGATGAATCCAAGGCACTCTCTGAGTTTTTGGATAATCTGATGACTTACAAGAATGCATTGGTTTCGATGAATTGCGTGAGTGATCTGAACTCAAGTTCCGTCCTAGAGGTAATATCGAGACGCCTACCTACTCGACTGCAAAGGAAGTGGGTGAAGATAAGCTCTCGTATAGAGGATGAAGATGATGAGCCAAAGTTTGATGATATTCTGAAACTGGTAAGACAGTGTGAATTGTAGGGCGACAAACAAAGGAAGTATTGGTTTAACTGATATGCACCCACTTCTGAGGACAGTAAACGAACCGGGGAATTTGTTTAATTGTAATAGTATCTCTAGACCCCTTGACAACCCACAAGTTCATTTAGGGGTATTACCACTTAAGGTGAAAGGACCGAAATCTTCAGTAGAGACTTATGCATTGTTGGATAATGGTTTAGACGTTACGTTAATAGATGCTAAGTTGGCTGGTTGCTTGGGTATTAAGGGACCAAAGCAATCCTTGGTTCTAGATACTTTAAATTCTTCGAAAGCGGTAGTATGTGAACGAGTGTCATTTCAGTTGGAATCCTTGACTACTGGGGAAACCGTTGAAGTAGATACTGCTTACACCACCTCCAGTATGAAACTCGGTGAAGCTATAGTACCTAGTCGCGAAGCAGTTGACGGTGAGCCATACCTGTATGCCATACCGTTTCCAAAGCTGCAAGACGTTGGAGTGAGAATACTCATTGGATGTAGTGTGTCAGAAGCTCATAAGGTATTAGAAGAGAGATTCGGAGGTAGAGATGATCTGTTCGCGACGAAAACACCACTGGGATGGACAGTGAGAGGACCTATACCCATAGTCCACATATCATCATTAGATGCAAACAATGGGGACAAACTAGAGACTATGATTAGAAATATGTATGACAAGGAGTTTTGTGACTGCGGTGTCCCAGAGAAGGGTCATTCTACAGAAGACTTTAAGGCAGTTAAAATAGTTGGTGAGTCTTGTAAATACGAAAACGGGCGTTTCAGCGTTGGCCTACCATGGAGATTCAAAGATAGACAGTTTGTAATAGAAAAGTTGCTCTTAAGAGACTAATGGGTTTACAGAAGAAATTTCTGTCAGATGCAGAACTCTGGACCAAATATAAGGATGTCGTCGATAAACATATAGTGAAGGGTTACGTTGAAAGACTAGTTGATCAGAGTGAGCCAGGGAAGTGGTATTTGCCCCATCATCCCGTCTTTAACCCGAGGAAGCCAGGTAAACTCCGTGTGGTGTTTGATTGTTCTGCGAAACACGAAGGAGTCTCTTTAAATGATAATCTGTATAGTGGCCCAGATTGCGTGAGCTCATTAGTGGAACTGCTATTAAGATTCAGAAAGTTTACAGTTGCTGTCGCGGCGGATATTGAGGAAATGTTCCTACAGGTGAAGGTGCCAGAGAGTGACAGAGATCACTTGAGGTTTTTGTGGTTTGATGACGGTCCTTGTGGTAAGGTGTCAGAATATAGGATGACAGTGCATCCATTTGGTGCCACGTCCTCCCCGTTTTGTGCTAATTTTGCTCTACGAAAGGCAGTGTCCACATTTGGTTCTAATGATTTGCTGGACGTCATAGATTGTTGCTTCTACGTGGATGATTGTTTAGCCTCCTTCGATGATGATAAGTCTGCAGTTAGATTTGCAACAAGCACTACTGAAGTGTTAGCTAAGGCCGGCTTTCGCTAACTAAGTGGGTCTCGAACAGCCTAGACGTTTTGAAGCATATAGATCCAGAAGACAGAGCACCTACCGTACGAGATTTGCCTGTTGATACTCTACCAGTTGAACGCACATTAGGTATGCGATGGGATGTGAACTCTGATACCTTTGGATTTAGTGTTGGTGATATTGATAAGCCAGTTACTCGGAGAGGTGTGCTCTCTGTGTTGTCGTCCGTGTTTGACCCACTTGGATTAGTAGCACCTTATCTACTTCCGGCTAGGAGGTTATTTCAAGAGACATGCAGGAAAGGGTTACAGTGGGATGAACCATTAAGTGAGAGGCAGAGAGAAGAGTGGAAGGGGTGGGTTAACAGTTTAAGAATGCTGAATCTACATTCCGTCTCACGTCCACTTAAGCCGTCGAGAAATCATGATATAATTGACTTCCATGTTTTTTCTGATGCCTCTGAGGTTGGATTTGGTGCAGCCGTATACATCAGAACCACCTTAAGGAATGATATAGATGTTAGCCTGGTGATGGGTAAATCTAGAGTTGCACCTCTAAAGACGGTTTCGATTCCGAGATTAGAACTTAATGCAGCCTTACTAGCTGCGCAGTTATTCACAACGGTGTGTAAAGAGTTGGATTACCCCAAGTATCCCGTAACGTTTTGGACTGATTCGATGTCTGTGATATATTATATACGCAACGAGTCAGCAAGATATGCATGTTTTGTAGCTAACAGAGTATCTCAAATTCGTGAACTAACAACTGTTGAGCAGTGGAGGTACGTACCGTCTGGAAAAAATCCAGCTGATCTAGCATCGCGAGGAGTTATTGATATGAATGTGGTTAAAAATAAGTGGTGGAAAGGTCCAGAGTTCTTGCTAAGGGCTGATAGTATGTGGCCTCGTAGAGAAGATGAACCACCGATAAACGAGTGTGCCTTGGAGTTGAAGACAAGTGTCAGTTTAACATCTACTCAAGAAAGACATTCAGGTTTACATCCACTTTTTAAATATTATTCTTCTTGGTACAAACTACTGAAAGCTGTTGCGTGGTTGACACGATATGTTACGTATTTAAAGGTCATGCATCTTGCGGGATACGAAAATATGAATGTGGGGCCTTTGAGAGTCGAAGATATTAGAAATGCAGAGTTAGAGATTTTGAGGGCTGCTCAGTGGGAAGCGTGGGGTGAGATTTCCAAGGAGGATAGTCCCGATTTCGCAGATTTCAAGGTGCGGTTAGATAGATTATCTCCGATAGTTTCCGAAGGGATCGCTAGAGTTGGTGGACGTCTACAAATGTTAGAATCGTCATATGAGACCCGTCATCCGGCTTTATTACCTTGCTACCATCCAGTCACTGATCTCATTATAAGACACTACCATGTTCTTGAAGGTCATTTGGGTACTTCGCAAGTACTATCAAGTATTCGATGTAAGTTCTGGATAGTGAAGGGAGGTACCGCTGTCCGTAAAATAATTGATAAGTGCATGGAATGTAAACTCCGAAATGCTCGTCCAGTA
Source organism: Trichobilharzia regenti (assembly GCA_944472135.2). NCBI lineage: Eukaryota > Metazoa > Platyhelminthes > Trematoda > Strigeidida > Schistosomatidae > Trichobilharzia > Trichobilharzia regenti. The sequence goes on from OX235267.1 coordinate 32,531,539, forward strand.
CAGCAGATGATGGCACCACTCCCAGCGTGGCAAGCTTCCGAAGGGAATTATCCATTCAAGTACGTCGGAGTGGATTTGTTTGGACCTTTTGAAGTGAAGGGAAGCAGAACCCTATGTAAAAGATATGGCTGTTTATTCACCTGTTTGAAAATGAGGGCTATGCATATTGAGATGGTTCATACGTTAACTACTGATTCATTCGTGCTAGCATTACATAGATATATATATCGCCGGGTTGCACTGAAGATGATGTTCAGCGACAGAGGGACTAATTTTCCTGGCTGTCACGACGAGCTAAAAGAGTATTTTCAAGGTCCACAAGCGAGAGTTCATGAATAGTTACTGAAAAGGAACATCGAGTGGCACTTCAACCCACCACATACCAGCCATAGACACGGGCTATGGGAAAGACTTATAGGAAATATCAAGCGCACTTTAAGCTCCGTAATTAAAAACCAGAGTCTGAATGATGAAACGTTGGAGACATTTTTTGTGAGGCTGAACGAATACTAAATGACCGGCCACTATTACCTGTGAGGGACGACGTCAAGAATTTCGATATGTTAACCCCAAATAAATTATTATTATTGAGAGGCAATCCTGGCATAGAGGACTCAAGCGGCGAACGAATACCTACGATTAAAAGATGGAAACAAGCCAGGCACATGAAAGATATATTTTGAAAAAGATGGTTAAAGGAGTATGCTTTAACACTGCAAACGAGAGACAAGTGTAAAAGTTGTGCAGAAACTTAAAGGTTGGTGATATTATCTTAGTAGATAAATTTGCCACGGGTAGGTGGCCTTTGGAGGTGTTGGAAAGGTTAGTCTGTAGTGGTAATGGGTTGGTGAGGACGGTTGAGGTGAGAACAAGTTGTGGCATTTTGGTGCGAGATATTAGAAAACTATATCTGCTGGAAAGTGCTGACAGTCGGAGAATGAACCACTTGACGATTTTCCAACCCAGGGCGTCAACCTGAGAAGAGTTGTAGGCGTACTGCTGTAAGTCCTACGATTCTTCAAGGGTAGTGCGTCAAATTGAAGTTCAACGTACTTGGTGTGTTATATTGTACATATGTTCACGTTGTATATACTGAATTGGTATCATCTCTCATCTATCTGTTGATAAATCTGTTTGTGTCCGGACGTCCCCCGCTCGTATCATCGACCTGAGAAGGAATGTAGGCGTATTGCTGTAAGTCCTACAGTTCTTCAAGAGTAGTTCGCCAAGCCAGAATCTACAACATTTGATGTATTGATTGTACATATGTTTGTGTTAAGTAGTTGAGTGGGTTCCACTTAATGTATTTGTTGGTTAATCTTGTTTGTGTCTGGATATTTTTCCACTTACAGTCGTCAACCTGAGAAGAGTTGCAGGCGTACCGGTGTAAGACCTGCGATTCTTCAAAGGAATTCCATCAAGACATGATCTGCGAGGTTATGTGTACTGTTGTTTATACGTTTGGTGTGTCGTATCAATTGGTATTTATGGATTCATTGTGTTTACTCGTTGTTTTCGTACCTTGTTGTTATTGCATAATCTTGTTAAATATTTCGTCGTGATTGCTTCTGAAGTTGTTTCGAGTCTTCTACATCCGTGAATGAATTGATTGATGTTAAAGACGGCAGATGTGTCGTGTACGCCGGGGAGGCTATTGCTGAGGATTACATTCACATGGAGATAAAGATTAGCTGTGGTCCCACACGCCGGGGAGCGAGAGTGTAGACGACTGAGGCTTGCCTACGTCACCGCTACTAGAACTGAGGCAAAATGAGTGACAAGAGATCGCAATGGTAATTGATAGTGAGTAGATGAGAGGATGTGCGGAGAGTATCATGAGGTGCTGCTATGGTAATGTTGCGTTATGCAAGAGTCATTCTAGCAAGTGGCGATTGTGTTGCAAGATGTCAAGAGGATGCCTTTAACTGGAAGGCGTAGGCTATCAACGATGTGTGAGATTGTGCCGTAGGTAAGCCAGTTATGTGTTGGCTTTTCTGTTTGCTTTCTATTTCAGCTTTGTCCGTGTGACCCAGGTTCTCGAAATTGCGTCCAAGTCAACGTGTATTGGTCGTGATGGAAAAAAAGTTGGATCCCTTTTTTGCTGGGGAGTGTCAGTGTAGTTAAAGATGGAACGACCAATTCATGGTTGTTTGCTCAAACTCAACTTCCCCATATTTTTCGCGGGAGTCATCCATCCATCTGTCATCGTCTCATCGTTCGCTGTTCGGTGGAAGACGGAAAACTATCAGAAGTATTATCGCGATTTGTTGTTATAACATTTACTATTGGACATTGCGTTATAACCGTATTGTTGGTTACGTACTGGTGTAAGAGCAAAGGATTCTCGAGTCCACAATCATTGTTCTGGTTTTTTGCGTTGGTTAATACAGAGTGTTTCTGAAAGTCTTCCATGTACAACTTGAGGTCTAGCGTAGTAAGTTTGTGATAATTTCTGATAGTATCTGTTCGTCTTTCCTGGTGCCCGCAATTCTTTTTTGGACAAGTGTTATCTTGAAATCTTCTAGCATTTCGGTCAAGTTTGATAATAACAATAATATTATATTCTCATTTTGTACATGAGGGACGCCAGTTTACAGGCATCATCAATATGATAAATTACATATACGATTAGCAATCATACTTAATGATAATGTTTTAATAAAATACATATTTTTTTCCTACCTGTGTAGGACACACCAAATGTACAGGCATGGATAAGCATTATTTAAATTTCATAAATTTGGTTTATAGTTAAATTACATGGTTGCTGACGTTTCTGTCTTTGGTTTGTGGGAACAATATGATAACCAGTCATTCAATGGAGCACATCATGAAATATAGGAATATTGACTTTGCATTAACAAAAAAACCCAAGTAAGTTTTGGATGGATTAAAAATACTTGGGAAAAAATAAAGCTTGAAGTAATTCCACAATATAACTTAGGTGTGTACAAATCCGAATCTCATTTTTGATTTATATCCAAATTGGGTAATAAGAAAGCTATTTTACAGATACGATCAGTTATGTTATAAGCTACAATCGTGACGTTGTATTACAAATTGATACTTTTCCATTGGTATAAGAGTATATTCCACAAATGTAATCCAGGTTGCGTCGTGGGGAAAGTTAATTCGTTATTAACTAGGCAAATGAAAGATACGGGACCAATAATGTTTGCAGATCATTTGTCATTGTAAATGGTCAAACTTCCACATTATTCATTCTCATTCAAAAAGTCCAATGGAAGCTAAAATGGTGAGAGAAAAAAGAAGACAAACAACAGCAAAGCAAAAGAAAGCAAGAGGAGTCCTTAAGGAGTGATTAATAAATATATACATATATATTCTGTCTAGTAACTATGCTTATTTTTGTTCATTAACTAACTAGTCCCGTTATGCTAACTTTTATATTATGTGTGAACTAATATTACTGTCCTGTGTAGAAATGTTTATCATTTGGTTCCAATAATATTAAAATTTATAATTTTAGTTTGTTGTAACTACACGTTTAATGAACTTAAAATATCTATGTAGGGTGAAAAAGAGGGTGTAAGAGTCAGACGTACAAGTGCATTGTCATCTTTGAGCAGTCTGGTGACTGAGGAGATGAACACTGGAAGTGTGTTTGCATCGCGCACATTAGCTGGTAGTCTATTCCAAATGACTGAAAACTTATTTAAGAAGAAGTTGTACCGCATTTAAGTCTGACAGTGCTCTATAGCAGCTAGGTTGTGATGATTTCTAAGATTGTAACTGATGACAGCGGTAGGTTTAGTTATTGGCTCGGAGGAATGAAAGAGAAAATTAGTTGGCTTATAGTAAAAGATAAGGTTTAACTTAAGACGTCTTTTCCAGAGTGGTTTTAATCTTAGTCTTATGCATCGCTCATGGTATTCCAGACCACTTTCTAAACCAAGAGTTCTTGAGGTAAACTGCCGTTGCACTCCCTCTAATTTGAGCTTGTCATTTTTTCTGAGTCCACTAAGAATAAACGGGTAGTATTCTAAGATAGGTCGGACACATACTTTGTATAATAAAACCATTGTTTCACAACAAAAGAAATTGCGTGTTATGCATCCTATCAGCCTTCGTGTTTTACGTCTGGCATAATCAGTCTGTTCAGCGAACGTCAGGTTACTAGAGTATCTGGTACCGAGATCTACGACTGAGTTGAGCTTAGCTAGTTTTCACCGTATATTTTAAGACATAGATCAAAGTTACTGTTGCCAATTCAAATCCAGCCGCATTTGTCAATGCTAAAATTTAAACAGGATTCTGCACCCCATGTTGCGAGACTACTTAGTTCATGATGTATTTTAGTAACCATATCGCTTAATTCATGAGTGTAGCAGGAGTAGACGACTTTGAGGTCGTCAGCATATAGGAATGGTTTACCTGAGGTGAAGCACTTGCAAATGCTGTCAATGTAGACTGTGAATAAAAGTGGACCTAGGACACTACCTTGCACAACCCCACTTGAGATCTGCCTAGGATGAGACAATACAGATCCAACTTTGGTTATTTTTACCCTGTTGCTTAGAAACGATTTTAACCAGTTCAGTAATGGGTTGCGAATTCCACATGAGTACAGCTTCTCAAGGAGAACACTGTGAGATGCCACGTCAAATGCCCTAGATACATCGAAGTAGAAAACAACTACTAGCTTACGTGCTTCGCGTCTACTAGTGATGCGGTTGAGAGTGTCTGAGTGGCAAGTAACGCAGAACCTGTTTTTGAGAAATCCGTGTTGAGACCTAGTAACAGGATCTTCCCTAAGTACGTAGTCTGACAATTGATCTCTGACAACTTTCTCCATGATTCGTGAGATAACTGGGGTTATATCTGTGGGTCTGTAATTGAGAACGTTTGCCTTATCACCAGATTTGTAGTGTGGAATTATAAAGCTAGTTTTCCACTCACTAGAGTTAGTGCCAGTGTCCATAGATATTGAGAAGAATTTAAGAAGTAACAGGGGTATATCACACCCACTGTTTTTGAAAATTATCGAATCGAGGCCATCCGGTCCCGTGCTAATGGAAGGTTTAAGGCTTTTAATTGCTTGTACTATTAATTGATTAGTGAACACTATGCTCCCAAGGGAAGAACTAGTAAGAGGTGTGGTTTCACCAGGGGTGTGCGTTTCTAAACTACACTCCGCAAACACTTCACTGAAAAGTTCACAGATGGCGTCAGGCTCATTGTAGATTACTTTGTCGTGAAATAAATATGGGATTTCCCTCTCCGACTGCATTAGTTTTTTAAGAAGTGCTGTTAAGTTATAAACTTTGGAGGTAGATTTAAGTGCACCTAACTCTTCATCAAGATCCTTTTGAGAGGTTAGGGGCTTGATGGATTCAAGTGACTCGTGGACTGAGTGGAATAGTGATATATCCTTAGTGGGAAAGTACTGTTTCATCAACTTCCTTAACTTATTCCCGTGTACCCTCGGAATATATTCAGCTCGGTGTCTACTTAATTTCACCACATTCTTTGGAGCAACTATATCTAGACAAAGGGTAACATTCCTGTAAAATAGGGTTACTACGGCCTCCAGGGAGTCAGTGGTAAAATAGTCATCCCATTACCAGAGTCGAATAAGTTCTTGGACTAATCCCCAGTCTGTATATTTGTAACTACGACATATCATGCTTCCTGAATCTTGTTTGTTTCCTGTATTTAGTGGTGAGAAAGGCAGAGAGCAGAGTACCATTCTTTGGGCACTACTGGAAAATCTATTACCAACACAGGTGGAGACTGGGATTGTGTCATGACGGAAAACAAAGTCCAAGATGTTGTCACCACGAGTAGGTGTCTGAACGTGTTGTTGTTATCCATAGCAGTAGATAGTGGCAAGTAATTCGTTGAAGCGTTGGGGACCGGAACTACCTAACCAGTTGACCTCTGGAAGATTGAAGTCCCCTGCAATTATTTTGTAATTAGTACTAAACGAGGAGGCGTGTGCAAACGATTTGGCTAATAACGCATCAGTTTCTTTTGTTGCGCTTGGTGCTCGATAAACACAGCCTATGAGAAGCTTGTACTTATCGCTATGTGAGACGACCCAGTTACCTCATTCAGCATTCCGTCTTCCACGTTACTGACTACGAACGAGTTATGAATATATATCATATATATATCTGCACGATGTACAGTGTAATCATCTATACCTATATGCACATCAAGTATAGAGGATAAGCACCATGATTCAGTAATCAGAGCTACAGTAGACTTGGCGATTGATATTAATGTCCTTAGCTCATATATCTTGTTGATTAAGGAACGTGCATTAATTAGTAATATCGTGAATAAGTCACGGGATACTACAAACTGGCTTGAAGTATAACCATAACCTAATTCTGTTTGTGAGTCATCACCAGAAGAGTTTATGAATGATAAGGGGGGTCGGACTGGGTGTCCATACATCGGGGTTAGAATGCGGTGAGGTGGCCCTAGGTCCCATGGGTCGTACCAGTGATTCGAGACACCTAAAAAACTTACTGTGTTCCTGGATGCGCGGGTAGTTGTAGTGGTTGGGCCTGAGTTGTGAATTGAAATGCGTAGCATCATAAGGTCTACCCATCAATCTGCTATTCGTGATACCGGCACACGTCTTCGTGTTGCTTTTATAACTAGAAGAATGTTGTGGGGGAAGGTGCTTCGGTTGCAAGACTTTGGGGCCTAAGTTTCTATAAGGCGGAGTATGCTGAAAACCACCAAATATACTTGTTTCGAGAAGATTTCTTCCTATCAAGTGTGGGTTTGTTGACACGCTTTACTCTCAGCAGGCTTATTGAATACAAAGTATTCTTCCCATCATTAGGCCCAATCCTGCGAAGTTTGTTCGTCGTGGTGAGGTTACTATGTTTGGGTGAAAATTTCTTAGAACAAATTGCAGAAGTTCTAGCTATTTTGACATTTTTCAGTGAGGCTTCATTTACAGGGATACTGATATCTAAATCAGTTCCTATTTGCATTGGCAGGTGTGGTCGTTGTGTAGTTCGCTGAATGCTACTGTCAGTACTAGGTGACTGTTGCTGTACACGATCCACTTTTTATAAATTTAAGCCTGAGGAGGTGACCAGATAATTACTGCCCATTATTCTGCGCTGAAGCGGTGTTTTGTCCTGAGCTATGGTTACAAATTTATAACTGTTATTTAGTCTTAAGCGACCCTGAAATTTAGTAGACTTACTAGCGTCAAGAGAATTACTGAATTTAAAGATGACGGGACAGTCAATCTGGTTAGACTTTTTACGAAGTCTTTTGCATTCACATGACGCACTAGCCATGGCGCAAATTCCACGATTTTGTGTTTCATTGTCTTCAGAGTCATCGTTGCAACCAATATGCTGTCAGTGTGTCGTGGTCAGATCGCATGACGCGGACACCAACATACTTAGCCAGGAAATGAGAATTCTGGGTAACATATAAGACAATTTTATTAATAAGTACTTAGGAAAATTTTTCCAGACGAAATTTCAACCAAACGTGACATATAAGTCCAGCCCAAAGTAACAGTCACTAGCTAAGCTATTTACAATTCAAGAACACAATATTCAGCGAAGAGACTCTTTCCAACGAATTTATTATCAAGCTGTACAATCGTATATTTATGGTTTTATAGAGAAATTATATCCGGTTAGGGAATTAGGTCAAAGGTGTGAATACATGAAATAATAGCAGTATGAAATGCAATTCGGAGTGGGAACAGTTATAATAATAACAGCAACTATTCTCACTTTGAATCTTTTCAACTTGACCCACTTGACATTTCAAACCCAAAATTGTTAATTTGTATGCTTTTTATTCTTACAATATTGAATTCTATCTTATCAAACTTCACAACACGTTATGTAACATTTCATGTTCGTCTACTTATCTTATGATTATATACTTCTTTCCAAAATCTACACACCTCATGTGTTATACTATATATGACATTAATTATTTTGCCACTTAACATTAAACTATGATAATAATCACAAATATTTTAATTGCATTTCATACCATTGTTATTTCACACCTTTGACCTAATTCCCTAACCGGATATAATTTCTCTATAAAACCATAAATATACGATTGTACAGCTTGATAATAAATTCGTTGGAAAGAGTCTCTTCGCTGAATATTGTGTTCTTAATGCTACAAAGGGATTTATTAAATTATTTACAATTTATCCAACCCCGTAAACAGCTCGCTCTTTGAATACGACGTGCTTTTTCCTCTCCTACCGGAAGTATCCAATTTTGTGAATTATTCGTTTGGGAAACCTGATCTTCCTACCCGGCGAATTTTATTCAACTATTTCTTCTTCACCGAGCCTGTGTGGTACTTCCCGCTGTCTCGAACTACTGCAAAGCTTCAGCTGCTACTTCTGTAGCAACATCCTCCTCACTCTTTCAAACATACAGGACTTGTTGGTCTGTTACGTGATTGCTGTGAAGCCGAATAGCCCGAAAGTTACAGTTAAAGTCAAAAGCTTTTACTTATATACTTTATCCTTCTGTTCTGTGCTCTCTCTGTACTCCGTAGTCACCAGGGCTTCAGCCAAACTAGGCAAACAGGTGAAGGTGATAGACTCTCGCATTCCGGTCTTGAAGACCAGTATAAATATTCCCTGCTCGTACAGATAGCCCATGTCGCCACAGTCCTACAGTGAAGCTATGCAAAGTCAACCAAGTGGGTGTGGCTCCACCCCTGTTAACACGACTAGATTAACAGAGCCGAGTGGGAAAATTGCATTAAGTGAGAACTGTATGACACCCATCTCCATGGTAGGCCATGAAACAAACAGGAAGGCCAAAAAGAAATGTTCACGACGTCGCAAGACGACAAGAACGCTCCCCAAGAAGGTAGACGGCTGCAAGGTCTGCGCTTCTGTTGTCGAACAAGCAGACTCTGCCTTCGAATGTAACTTTTGCAAGCGATGGGTACATTGTAGATGCGACAATGGGGTACCAAAAGTTTATTATGACTTTATGCGTAAGAACCCATGCATGTGGTTCTGGTACATATGCCCAAGTTGCCGTCCAGATGTAGCCTCGCGTAGCCCTTTGAAAATTAAAGATGGCGCAGAAGTAGCAGGAAAAAACGTGAAATGTTCTACTCCCACCAACTCGGAAAATAGCACATATGCACGTAAGCCAGGGATACCAAAATCCTCACCAGTTAAACCTGCAACTCTTGTCATAACCGCTGCAGACACAGAGGCTGAAGCACCACGGGTTTCTGTCACTGGAAAAAGACCTCTATCGTCTGCCAGTAATACTGGCCATGGCACTGAGACACACAAAAATACGCATTCACACCAGACGAAACAAAACGGTCTTAAAAAGGATCACAAATGTGCAAGGACCGAGCCTAAGCCCACGGTTAGTAGATCAAGTTGTGTAATCCTCTTTAATGTACCAGACTGTAGTAGTAGTCTGCTGAAAGATAGGACCCTATTTGATCGGGAACAGTGGTCCATCTTGTGCAGCACACTGGGTCTGGACATCCAACCAGTAAATCTATGCAGATTGTATAGGGGCACTGCTGCACCTCAAGGCAAACCATCCCCACTGAGGGTAACATTGGGCTCTACCGAGGATGTTGAAAAAGTGTTATTGGCTTCTCAAGTCCTTTCTATAGGGAGGGCCTGCAATATACCTGTTAAGCCAGACAGGCCATGGAAGGAAGGACAGATGTCGAGGAAGTCGCCAGAGCTTATTCCTTCTGCCTCCATGGTTGTTCATGGCGTTCCCGAACTGGTAACTTGGAACGCCTGCGAGAAGCATTGTCATGATGTACAGCAATGGAGATGGTTGGCATCCCAGATGACCCTGGGAGTTCAGGGACTGTCTCTATTTATAGACTGCCTCGGCCCACTCAACTTATGTCAATTAACACACCACGTCTGTTAGCCGTCAAGTTCAGCTCCCGAGACCAGTTGACTACCGGTCTCCAAAGATGGTGTCAGTCAATCACGTCTCATAAACCGTTAATGCCCAGCTCTCGCTACGCTCGGGCCCACGCTGTTCTTCGAAGATAGCAGAAACGCTTAGTTATAACGGACGAAAAAACCAAAACACCGATCTGCCGTTTGATATTTCTGTATTGTTACACCAACATATAAAAGGAATAAGCGAACTAAGTAAACTAAGGTCTGTAAACAAATATTACAATAATAAATCATTGTATTACTTCTGACGATATTTTACTCTTCTTTCTGAACAGCGACCGATGAGACGATGACTGTCGTATTGATGCCTCCGCGAAAATTGGGGAAGTTGATTTTGAGCAAACAACCAAGAATTGATCGTTCAATCTTCAACTCCATTGACACTCCCCGGCAAAAAAGGGATCCAACCCTTTTTTCCTTCACGACCAATGCACGTTGACTTGGATGCCATTGCGAGAACCTGGGTCACACGGACAGAGCTGAAATGGAAAACAAACAGAAAAGCCAACACACCACAAGCATACCCACAGCACAATCTCACACATCGCTGACGACCTGCGCCTCCAGACAGAGACCTCCTCTTGACATCTTGCAACACAATCGCCACTTACTAGAATGACTCTTGCAGAATGCAACGTGACCATAGCACCAACTCATGATACTCTACGCACATCCTCTTATCTACTCACTACCAATTACCACTGAAATCGCTTGTCACTCATTCTGCCTCAGTTCTAGTAACGGTGACGCATGCGAGCCTCAGTCGTTTACACTCTTTCTCCCCGGCGTGTCGGACCGCAGCTAACAATTATCTCCGTGTGCATTTCATTCTCAGCACTAGCCTCCCCGGCGTATACGACCCATCTGCTGTCCTTAACATCAATCAATTCATTCATGGATGTAGAAGACTAGAAACAACTTCAGAAGTAATCACGACGAAAATTTTAACAAAATTACGCAATAACAACAAGATACGAAAACAACGAGTAAACACAATGAATCCAAAGACACCAATTGATGACACACCACACGTATATACAAACAGTACACACAAACTCGCGATCATGTCTTGGTGGAATTCCTTTGAAGAATTGCAGGACTTACACCAGTACGCCTACAACCCTTCTCAGGTTGACGATTGTAAGTTGTGGAATGTCCGGACACAAACAAGATTAACCAACAATTACATCAATTGGAACTCACACAATTATTTAACACAAACATATGTACAATCACTACATCAAATGTTGTGGATTCTGACACGACAAACTACCCTTGAAGAACTGTAGGACTTACAGCAGTACGCCTACATTCCTTCTCAGGTTGATGATCCAAGTGGAAGTCGTCCGGACACAAACAGAATTACCAACAGCTAGATGACAAATGATATCAATTCAGTATATACAATATGAACATATGTACAAAATCACACACCAAGCACATTGGACTGCTCATTGATGCGCTACCCTTTGAAGAATTGTAGGACTTACAGCAGTACGCCTACAACCCTTCTCAGGTTGACGCTCTAGGTTGGAAAATCGTCGCAGAGTTCATTTGCTGACTTCCTTCTATCAGCTATATCCTCAAATCTGAACGGTAACACGCCCATGTCATTGTATCGTAGAATATAGATGACGAACAAACACACAGCATATCTCATCAACCAAGTGTAGAAACAGAGTAATTTACACCAAAGATAATAGCATTCAATTAGTAACTTGAAACTAGAAATGCCTTTATTCATGCAAGTCAATTTAACAATTACTCTCTCGTTTACACTTGGCTTATTCTCACTAAACTGAGCAATATCTTTCGTCTTTTCAAACGCACCAATACTATCATAGTCATTGCACAAGATACTTGAGTTGATGGGCATCTGTTTCATTGTGGATGAAAACACCAACGATGACTGAGTGACACAAGGTGATGAACTTAGCGGTGGATCAGAAGCTGTTCTTTTTCGGCTTTCAGATAGTTGTCCAACTGCAAGATTACCACCACTGCTGTCTTTCACTACTAGTTCGGGTTTAGCACTATCATCTGATGATAGGTGGGCTACACGCTGATCAATTACACTGACTGTCTCACAAGTATGCACACCTTCTGGAACTGCATCTGCGTTCAATTCTACTTCACGTTGTAGTTGTACAGAACCTTTATTTAACTTAGCAGTAGTAGGCATATCCCTCATCTCATAATGATCAACCAAAGACAACTGTGAAGTATCATGATCATTATCACGAATATTCACTTTACCGTCAACTTCATCATTTTCAAACTCTTTAATAACAGAAGTAGACAATTTTGGTTCCTCCTCACAAATCATTAAAGGTTTTATATCTTCACTCTGACTAGTTATACTTTGTAAACTTGTAGGGTCAGAACTGCACTCTGAAGCAGTAACTCTATTCTGTGACACTCTATTCAACAACGGCTTACCAGTTGCAACTACAGACTTCTTCACAGCACCGTTATCGTCACACAATTCGGAGTCAGACCTGGAGTTTACATTTAGCTTATCACTGAACTTGCTCACTGGTTCACAGTTCACTTCTGTATGCACCTCTTGCACACGTGTAAACCAAACCGTGTTTGTCTTGCATCTTGTAACTTATCTGTTGAGGATGTACTACGAAACCTGTTACACTCACTAGGTCTATATGCATTACTAGACATCATGGAGTCTTCTCGATATCCACCTCTCTGAGGCCTACTCGTCATCAATGATTGCATTTTGATCTCAGACTGCTCTATTCTAGGGGTGAGATGTAATAGACTGGCAAACTTGCTCATAGATTGATTGACGCTATCTTTTACCAGTTTCAGGATATCATCAAACTTTGGCTCGATACCCTCATCCTCCATACGGGAGCTCATCTTCACCCACTTCCTTTGCAGTCGAGTAGGTAGACGTCTTGCTATTACTTCTAGTATAAAACTCGAGTTGAGGTCACTCATGCGATTCATCGAAATCATTCCATTCTTGTAAATTAGCAAATTATCTAAAAACTCAGTGAGTGCCTGGGAGTCATCCTGTAATTGACCACCATTACCCTTAACAGCCTCGAATAATTTCCCTGCAATCATCGAAGGTCTTCCAAACCTTTGACGTAATATGCTCATAGCCTCAGCGTAGCCCTCTTTTGGCTTCATAAACTTACAACACTGTATAGCTCTTGCAGCATCTCCAGTGCAATATCTCATCAAATACATTAACTTCAATTCATCACTTAATAAAAAACTATTCAACATGATCTCAAACTCCTTTACAAATTGTAAATAATCAGCCGGGTTTCCATCAAAACATCGTGGTTCAAATTTAGGGAGTTTGATGTTCCTATTATCCCTGAACGGCGAAACAGTAACATCAACCATGTCATGCTTAACATCAGACACATCGTTACAATTAACAGACAAGTCACAATGACTTACTTTCCTGTTTGCATCCAAGACACTCTGTCCCTTCTTTGACCCAGGCATTGTTGAACTTGACCCAATTCCAAAAAGTTCCAGATATTGCTTGTTCAAAGAGGACTTGACCGGCACCAGGAAAAATGAACGGCGACTATCCAAACTTTCACCAACTGTTTGAATCCGCCAGATCTGTTTCTATCGTCAGAAACTGTCAGTCAATCACGTCTCATAAACCGTTAATGCCCAGCTCTCGCTACGCTCGGGCCCACGCTGTTCTTCGAAGATAGCAGAAACGCTTAGTTATAACGGACGAAAAAACCAAAACACCGATCTGCCGTTTGATATTTCTGTATTGTTACACCAACATATAAAAGGAATAAGCGAACTAAGTAAACTAAGGTCTGTAAACAAATATTACAATAATAAATCATTGTACTACTTCTGATGATATTTTACTCTTCTTTCTGAACAGCGACCGATGAGACGATGACTGTCGTATTGATGCCTCCGCGAAAATTGGGGAAGTTGATTTTGAGCAAACAACCAAGAATTGATCGTTCAATCTTCAACTACATTGACAGATGGTGTGAGACCATGGACAAGGTCAGCAAGCACATTCGCTGCTGCGAGAGCCGGCCTCGCACCCAGAGGAGAGAACAAAGCGTTGTCAAAAAATCCTCAACCCCTAGTCACACTACAGCGGTGCAGCACGAACGATGATAGCCAGTGTCATCCAAGTGCTCCAACTGAACTAGAAGAAAAAACGCCAACGGGCCGGTTCCTGGGGAATTGGCCAACTAGTTCGTAGGATAACTCCTCAACCGATAGCCAATATCAAGTCAACTACCCCACAATACGGGGAAGTGGTGAGACTGACTACCTGTTGCCTGTACAGTAATGTGAGAGGGCTAAGGGGCTAAATAGCTGAACTTGGACACCTACAATCACAGCTGAACTCCAAAATCATAATACTGACGGAAACCTGGCTAACCCCTACGGTGGCAGACAGTGAAGTCAGTACGTCATGCTCACTAGGGATATGTGACCCTCTCTCGACGTGGATAAAATCATTTCTCTGTGGCCGAAGTCAGACAACGAAAGTTGGCTCGATAATCTCAAGGTCTAAACCAGTAAGTAGTTGTGTAATCCAGGGAAGTGTATTAGGCCCACTCTCATTCATAATATATATAAACAGTATCTGTGAACGCTTTAGTGTTGGTAAACCAATACTATGTGCAGATGACTTAAAAGTGACCTATTAATGCAAGAACACAGAACTCGGAATAACAGTAAATGCCATACAGCAAGAATTAGAAAAAATGGATAGATGGTGTGATACCTGGGAACTCCAGTTTAATGTCGACAAATGTGACTGGCTCAGCATAGGTTGCAACAATTTAGAACTTGACCTGACAATTCAAGTCCATGCACTTCTACGACTGGAATCTGTATTGGACCTAGGACTGAAATACTCACATGACTTATCATTTTCTTAACATATCTCCAAACAAATGTCAAAGTCACGCAGACTTATCGGCTTTCCTCTCAGGAACATCCGCATAAATGGGTATAGAAATCTATTGTACAAGGTTTGTGTGTGTCCTTCATTTGATTACTGTTCATTTATGTGTAGTAGTACACACATAGAGGACAAATTGAAAGTTGAGGGAGTGAAGAGGTACTTCACCTCAAAATTACTCGGAACCGAAAATGGTGCAAACTACTCCACTAGATGTGATACCCTAGGACTAGAAACACTATGGCTAAGACGCCTGAGACTAAACTTAACACTTTACTATAAGCTTCTAAACCACTTAAATTTTACCTCTTCTAATGGCACTCGACTTTCAGATTACAATGGCTACAAATTAAGACACACTAAGGGTACAGTAGCTATCGAACAATGTAAAACAGCCGCCAGGCAAAAGATTTACTTGATTGGGTATGCAGAGATATGTAATAAACTATCAATGGAAGTGCGTCAAGCAGGTACATTGACCTCCTTCAAAAAAGTGCTTAACGACAAACTACACGAGTTTGCAAACGATTGTAGTCTTAGTTCCTATCTGAGAGCCTCCGAAATTATAGGTCCATTTAATGTATAAGCTTAAATACTACACCTGTTGTTTTTTGCCTATATTTATAATTTTAGATAAAACATTAACGATTAAGATACTTACCCTCAAACAGACAAGAAGTTTCGTTTTTAAAACTTCTACCCAACACAATAAGTGGAATAAAATGGACATAAACCGACAACATGAAAAAGATATAACTCACCACAACATCACAATGACAGATGTACGCTCGTCGGACATCATATGCGCCTCACCAACTACAACCCAACTTTCCTAAGATAATGTGGGGAACTTATATCCGTAATGTTGCTGAGCAGTTAATATTCACAACTCCTGTCGGAACAACTGAAATTTAAAAACCTTCCTCACGAGAAGAAAATACTCACAAGCAGTAGAAATCCATTAATTAATGCGTCTAAAGCTTATGTATTTTACTCCCAACAATGACATTGCAGATCAAATGAGATAAACATATCACTGATTTCAAAATAAGACATCAATGAACCATAATTCAAGGATTCTGTACACAACAAAATTATGTATGAAAACTGACTTCAAGCTTTATTTTTTTTCCCAGGCACTTATAACCCATCAACCAAAGACCTGGTTTTTTTGTTAATGCGAAGACAACACTTCTGTATTTCCTGATGTGTTGCACTCACTGGCAATCTAGCAGATTTTTCCAACTGTGCACAGAAATGATTGTACATAAGTGTAAAGGATGTTTTATACTACTGGGGTTAACATTTATCGAGTGCATGTATAATCTCCAGCGTACATGTAAAACATATTTTACTATCGACTGTAAAATGTGACTGAATAATATGGTTCTATTTCTGTAACAGTTTGATGATGCCTGTAAACTGGCGTCCCTGATGTACTGTACTATGAGAATAAATCTATTTATTTATTTATAAATGATATGGTCCCAGTCAGGCGAGATAGGGACCTGAAAGAAGGAGGTGGAGTCGCCATATACGTTGACAAACAGCTCAGGTGTGTTCACGCGATGGACCCTCCCCTCACTGAGCTCCCTGACTCCATATGGTGCCACTTCACCGTTGGGTACTGCAACTATCTAGTGGGCAGCATTTAGCGATCACATTCATGTGGAGCAGACCACAACCAGGTACTGCTAAATGCAATCTCAGCTACTCAAGACATGGGTTATGATCAAATTGCCCCATCTCTTGACTTGGTGTCAGGAGAAGCCCATGATAGATTTGATCGAAATCTGCTGCATACCTTCAAGAAGGCTGGATTCACTGAAAATGTCAAGATGGATACTAGATGGGGCCCTGATGGGAAGTCTTCTAGACTGGATTACGTGCTCACTAGTGACCAGCTACTAGTGGAAAACGTTCAGATCACGACTCCCATGGGTAGTAGTGACCACGCGGTCATAGTATTCGACATAGTCCTCCGCGAGCGCTTACAGTGGGACAATACACAGCCCTATCTGTGTTATAACAAAGCCAACTACACCAAAATGCGAAGACTTCTGTCTGAAGCAAACTGGCCTAAAAAATGGACAGAGCTAACAGTAGAAGAACACTGGAGAGTGGCAAAGGAGATCATTCACCAGGCGGTCTCAGACACTGTTCCTTTAGTCACACCAAAAGCTAGGAAGCAACGTTCATGGCTAGAAAGGGGGACACAACGCCTTCTGCGGGCAAAGCGAAAAGCCTGGTTTGCGTGGCGACGATCGAAGAGTCGACCCGAACGTGAAGTGTACCTTGAACTCAGGAATCGATGTAACATACGAGTCCGGAGCGATAGAAGGACATTTCAGGGAAACCTTGCCAATAAGCTTCTCGTAAACCCCAAAAGCCTATACAGGTTTATGGCCGAAAGAAAACCGACCAACCAGGGGGCATGTAATCTAGCGGGTTCTGATGGGAAATCTCTTACTAGTCTTGAAATGGTAAAGACATTCAGCCTAGCCCTTCACAGGCAACTAAACAGTAATGAGGATTTACCCCCACAGAACATCAAAATTACACCGCAAAACCAACGCGCGAAAACCTGCTGGGTACATTTCAAATTACCCCGGCTATGGTACTTGTAAAATTGGGAAAGTTGGCTTCGGGAAAGTCTTCAGGTTGTGATGACATCAGACCATCCGTCCTGAAGCAGTGTTCAGAAAGTCTCTGTCAACCCCTAAGTGATCTGTTCCAACACTCCCTTGGTGTAGGGAAACTTCCATGTGAATGGAAACGATCAATCCTATCCCCGATCTTCAAGGGTGGTGACCGGCAGAATGCGATCAGTTACAGACCAGTTGCTCTACTTCCAGTGATGTCGAAAATATTGGAAAGTCTCATTGACGACCACATGAGAAAATACTTCGACGGGACTAACCTTCTCCACGAAGCACAGCACGGTTCTAGGAGGGGAAGATCCTGCGTGACGGATCTTCTACGAGCTTGGAACGATTGGACACTGTCCTGAGACGAAAAGGTACCAGCCCACGTGATCTTTCTCGACTTTGCGAAACCGATCGACACAGTTCACCATGGTCTGCTCCTTCACAAAATAAACAAGGTGGGTGTTTCTGGAGCACTTCCCGCATGGCTGACAGATTACTTAGGCGAGAGAGAATTCTGCACCAAAGTCAACCTCATCCGATCATCCTGGCACACCTCGGCATCAGGGGTTCCTCAGGGTTCTATCCTAGGGCCGTTGATGTTTTTGATTTTTATCAATGACCTGCCCCCAACTAAACTGCTCTGCGCTTCTTTACGCTGACGACGTAAAGATTTGGAGAGCAATAAACTCATCGGAAGACTCAGACAGATTGCAGGCTGACCTGCAAACTCTGGGAAACTGGGCTCTGGCCAACAGAATGCCTTTCAACCTAAAGAAATGCAAAGTAGTGCAACTTCATTCCGGCAGGTCACGGAGTGTAAATTACACCCTTGGTGGCCAAAACTTGAGTTGTGTTCCATCAGAGCGCGATCTAGGTCTTATTCTAACAGAAAAGCTAGACACCAGTGGAAATTACTCGAGGGACGTCGCCAAAGCCTACGCAACTTTACACTTTATGCATAGGCAGCTGGGAGCTCTTACTCCCGAACTGTTCTTAAGGTTACATAAGACATATGTGAGGCCACACCTTGAGGTGCATAATATCATTGCACCTCCGCTACTCAAAAGGGATGCTAACATTCTAGAAAGTGTCCAGAGACGAGTGACAAAATGGCCTCCACAACAAATCATACGAGGAAAAACCAAAGAAATTAGGTCTTTTCACACTTAGTTGCCGTAGGCACAGGGGAGACCTCATCACCGTCTACCAGATCTTAAATGACCAGGCCCACCCAAATAAAAGCATCCTGCCATTAAGTGATTATAGGCTTCCACGAGGTAACCCGCTAAGGATAGGACACCAGGGACCAAAGACTCGAGTGCGATCACATTTCTTTTCGCTTCGAGTTTGCCGTCTCTGGAACGCTTTACCGAAGGCCGTGACTACAGCTCCATCTGTGGAGACTTTTAAGCGGAAGCCAGACAATCATGCAGAAATGCAAGGTTTGTGTCTCAATGGCTTATCCTCATAAAACTTAAAGCCTCACCGCCAATGGATAAGCATAAAAACTAAATCCCTACGACCTGTTCTGCCTTCTGTCACTGTATCGACTACTCTATCTTTTCCTTAGGTCACCTTTATTATTTCACTTATCTCAACCCATATTATCTACACTACAACCTATTATTACTATTAATATTCTGCTTTTACGTCTACACCTAATGACCAACGGGAGTTAGGTCAAACTCCATTCACGGCAGCAACACAGTCCTAACATACTGCATACTACAAACCACATATTGACCAATCCCCGCACCACTCCTCTTGCAGTCTACCAGAGCTAAACCAGTCGAGTGTCGGGACTTACTACGCAGTAGCTCACCGAAGATCTGAAACCTCTACCTCACAATCAGGAAGCGAGCTCAAAGAAATCACTAGTTTATACTAGTTCGCGATCAGGCGGAAAATTAGAAGTTGTTCGTTACGGTAACTTTTGATTGCATTTTCTGCTTCACCCGATACACTAGCTTATAATGTCCATGAATTTTTGTGAGTCTGTTTTTTGACGCCTCTGTAGTGATTAGTGTAATTTTCTGCGTAGATTGATTTTCTGTTGGGGCTTTATGCCAACTACTCTACGAACAATCCATCGTCCCTCCTACACATAGAATTGGTATACATTTACAAATAGCTGCAGTGTTGCAATCTTATTGAATGTTTGGTCACCGACTGGGGCAAGAATCAACGGTTGACACCAAAGTCAAATGACTTTCAGTCAGATCGCTCAGCATTACAAATGAACTCTTCATAATGATCTTTGCAAATTTCACCTAGATTTATTTTTTGCCTTCTGTGTTAAAAGTAGGTTGATAGCGAGGACTAAAAGACTGATATATGGAGGGACAATGACTTCGCAATAGTAGTGCTAGGTTTTCGATGGTCATGCATTTAGGTACAACCACTGTTAGATGTGCCTCCAAAGCCTCAGGATGGTCGGGGGTGGGTGCCTTGCGCTGCGAGTTGGCCACCCCTCCGCACACCTCTTGAAATGCTCCCATATGACCGGGCGTCTTACATAGCCTCTCCTGAGGAAGTCCTACTCACTGCCTTCACGTGGCGGAGGTGTTTCTCACCAAAGTGAGAGGGCGAAAGCGGATGCCCGGCGCTCTCCACCGGGTTGACTGTCCATTGGATGACAGTCTAGGGGAGATGGCTAAACCCTGATTCCAAACCTCCAACGACTGGCGTATGAAGCTCACTGGAGCTCACCGGCAGACGTATGGACAAAGGGCTTGTTGGATGTCTGGCCCCATTCAAAAAGGCGTATGAACCGAACTCCGGTCACCGGCTGCCAATGGATAGTGGACTCCTTACTCCACTCCTACTGCCTTGTAGGTCACACTTGGCTGTGTAAAGGCTAGAGCTGCACTCTCAAACAAAAGGCCGAGCGATGCTGGGGACATCACTCGTACCAAATTCCCATGAAACTTCATGAACTCTCTTACAAATTGCCGCGCCTGGGCAGCGATGATTCGAGACGTTCATGAAGCCGGCTCATCCTCCCGTAGGAGATAGCCGAAGTAAAGTAAGTAAGTACTGTTAGATGAGTAAGTCTGTATAGGTTGGTTAGTCGTAAATTATGGTGGTTTTTTGCTACCTTCCTCTCGAAGTCAACTTCCCTTAGTAAAATATAGTAAACAGCCGATTAGATGAAGTTTTGTATCGGCACCCAGCTCGCATTTTTTCGGGCGCATTGCAGACTTTTCGGGATAGACGTAGGGACAGTGTCCCACGTAAGTAGATCTACCCGAAGCTTTTTGTCCCTAAAAGTCTGCAATGCGCCTGAAAAAATGCTAGCTGGTCACTGGCTTTATATGACTACAGACACTTACTGGGACCGATTTTTACAACATATTAGGGATATATACCCTGTGAAATTCATTTTCGTAACATATGTATATCATAAATACATTTTTTGTAGATTAAATATCAACTTCTCACGTAGAACCTGACTGGTTCTTTCAGGGTCGCCGGAAGTTGGTGTTTATCCTTTACTGTTGCACCAACAGGTTTTCATTCAATAGGATTTCACAGGTAATGAAGATTTGTAATTTTTAAAACCAGCGTGCACCATTTGAGTGTTAGCATGTCTACAATACTCCACTAAAATTTATTTGTGCATAAGTAAATAATCGAATATTGGCATTCTACTTACTTGCAGATATCTAGACCTGTTTATGCCGAACCAATTTTAGGTTCTCTTAGGGTTTGACTGAGACTGAAATTTTCAGGACACTTCGTTTATTAAATCAAATGCGGAGAAGCTTTTCATTGTAGTCATTCGTTATTCAGTGTCACAGTTTAGACATGCATTGAGGCGTCCAATTCTCCGGCTTTCTAACTCGTTCCGACACTGTATGGTTGTGCACGTCATGTTTGCCGCGAAATATCACTCAGCATTTATTATTGTATTATTTGAAGAAAGTTCCCATAATCTCGGTTGTTGTTTCGCTCATTATTTTACGTGTTTCTTCTGAGAGCATATTTGTGCCTATCAACTGACCTCATTCCTATCAAAGGGTTGAAACTGTCATTACTCCAATAATCACACATGTCGGGTAATCATGTATTTGTATTAAATTGGCAGGTCAACACAAGGGATTTACTTTTAGGTTGATGTCTGGAAGCAGCGTTGCAAAGGCTACTGTTAATTGACCAATCGTTCCTACTTAAATAACACCCAAAGTTTTTTGGCTGACTGATTTCCAATCATATTTAGATTTACTGGTTTAATCCGATTAAAGTTGGCAATCAGAAGTAGGCCCCAATTACCTGACCCAGAGAAGCGTGCAGATAACTGGTGTTGTATGTTTTTTTCATTCACGTTCCCAGTGGAACATGGGGCTTCAAGGTAGAGGCTTGAAGTTTCTGTAGCAGTATTTATTTTACAGGATGGGGTTGCTAGCCTCATGCCCAACCTTTCCTCTTTACCAGCATTATTTCTGGCTTAGCGAGGTAAAAGAGTGCGTCCGTGGCCGGGGATCGAACCCCGGACCATGTGCATCGTCGGCGAGCGTCCTAACCGCTATGCCACCGACGCACACATGGCATTGTATGTTTGACCATCTCTTATTCATCAATCAGATACAATTGATACCTTCAAAACATTTCCTTACCCCACTAGTTGCACAGCCAGACTTCGATAGATTTTTGCTGACTACTGAGTCTATGGTTAAGGGTTTCAGAAAGCAAAAAGTGTAGACTTTTGAAGTAATGAAGTTATCTACTCGTTTCTATAGATCATCGATGCTAAACCAAATAGAGTTCAGTGATTCTTAATGATACGCTAAACTAATAATAATAATAATAGCTTTATTCTAAAAATGTGTTTATGCACAATACAAAATTTTTAGCAATTTTCTTATTACAAGCTGTTTGTTCCTTGTGCAAAGTCTTTAACTAATATAATAAGCGTTAATATATACGCTGAAGCGATATTGTCTTATACAAGGCATAGTCCAATAATCCACAATGTTCCCTCCATTTATGTCTGAAAATTTGTCGCAATAATTTGAAGTTCATTTAAAAATGTCTTAGTATACATTGTTGTACATTATTGTTTATGGTTCATGGAAAGTTGAAGAACTCTGCCCGGACGTGAAGAGTCCTATCTTGTGTAAAATTGACCTGTTCGCAGTTGAGATGACAAAAAATAGGTTTACAATACAATTGCGTTGTTTAGATGTCGTAGGTAATTGTAAGTTAAAATGCAGTTTATGAATTTGGGCTAGAAAAAAAACCATACCAAAATGTCATCCGAAATTTGCATACTATAACTCACTCATTCTCTTTAGTTAATACAATGTAGATATATAAAATGTTATCTGTCAACTTTTTGCTCGTAATTAACACTTAGTGATAAGGAAAATATGTATGTATACTATCACTGCTTGAACCTAAACTACTTTTTCTTCTAAAAGAACGAGTAAAAAGTACTCAGAAATGCATTAATCAAACCATAGATGGTACCAGTAGTATTAAGTTGAATGTGAAGCTAAACCCAACAGTCCAATTTCCCAGAATAGATGAACGGAATTACAAAAGTCTAAAAAGTGTCTGTTGTAAATTGTTGTTTAGAAAGGATATAATAAGCAGATAAACTTGTCTTTGTCACTCATAAACATTCTTTGCTATATGTTAGTTTCCCCTACTCCTGTAACATCCCTTAGAGCTCTTCCAAAATTCAGAGGCAAATTAATTTACCGACTACGGTAAGACATAAAAGACGAGTCTCCTCAAAGCTCTACGAAGAATTAGCGAAGTTATATATTGTGTAGTATAAAATATGGTATGAAATGGAAAGAAATTCAATTTTTATTCGTTAATCTTTTTTGTTATACCTGTCTTATTGTGAGGTGTCCATACATACTGATGTTTGGTTTTTATCTTACCGGTATTTAATATGTGTTTATTTTGAGACTATTTCTAAAATCAATCATGTAATGTCTTTAACTGTCTTCCGAAATTTGATATCTATGGGTAATTCAGTGAAAAGCGTGTTCTGATCTCAAACTTCTATGGGTCAGAAGCAACCAAAGTTAAAACAAGATGCCGTTGAAGAATTATTAACTCAAACGTCTTTTACGGAAGCAGAAATACAAGATTGGTACAAAGGTTTCCTGAAGGTCAGTTGAATCGTGTATTATGAACTTTTGCCTGTGTACATAAGCGCGTCCTTAGTGATCTAATGACTCCATAGCTTAGGCAATCTGTTATGCACAGTAATACACATCACAGACAGTTACTTAAAGGTGAATATATCTCCGAAAGGTTACATGCCTTTAATTAATCTTGTGTTGAGCCTCCTTTATGTGATTGTTTTTGTTTTCACACTTAGGACCAGATTATTATAATTATATCCTTCGGTTTTCTGCTAACTTTTTCACTCCGCTCCAAGTCTGCCCACATGCTTTCGTTTCCTCTTCACATGACTTCCTCCAAGTCACCCTTGCACTGACGACCAACTCGCCGCTTCCCTTTCGGGTTCCACTCGAGCAATGGCTTGTTTAGTGATGTCACTTGATGGTTTCCTCAGAGTATGGCCAATCCATCTCCATTTCTTCCTGCCCATTTGTTTCACAATCGGTTCCTGCTGGGTTGGTTCGGTCATTGCCAGAGATCCCTGTTGCTGATCTCTTCTGGCCGGCCATCTGATCTTGAGTATTGAGCGAAGACAACTGTTAATGAAGGTCTGTAGTTTGTTTGAGATGCTCTTTATGACGCGCTGGCCAAGTCTCTGATCCGTATTGTAAGTAGCACTGACTTCACATTGGAGTTAAAAATCCGGATCTTATTTTTGATGCTGAGTGGGGCTGTTGACCTCCACACAGACTTGAGAGTAATGAAAGCTTGTCTTGCTTTTCCGATTCTGGCTTTGATGTCCTCGTCAGTTCCGCTTGTAGTTGAAACGATGCTTCCCAGGTAGGTGGGTAGGTGAAGGAGGTTGTTTCTTTCAGGTTCCTCCTATTTATGCTGATTGTTGCCTGTTGTTGTTGTTGTTGCAGTTGGCCAGGAATCTTCATCACCTCTGTTTTATCTATGTTCACTTGAAGTCCTATCTTTGATGCTTCTTCTGCCAGCTTGTTGTTTTTCACTTGCATATCTTCCAGTTTGTGGGAAATCAGACATATATCATCGCTGGCGAAGTCCAGATCCTCCAAGTTTTTTGTGTGATTCCATTTTATGTCTGTTTCCTCATTTCCCGTTATCTGTCGCATTATCCAGTCTACTGCAATCAGGAAGATCATTGGCGATAGTAGACAGCCTTACCTCACTCCCATCCTCACTTCGAAGGATTCCGTAAGTTTCCCGTTGTGGATTACTTGGCATGTAGCATTGTCGTATAACTGTTGGATGAGATGTATAATTGTCGATGATGCGGCTTAGTATTTTGCTTGGGATGGACAGGAGCATAATTCCACTCCAGTTTTTGCATTGACTTAAGTCTCCTTTCTTTGGTAGTTTGAATAAGTATCCTTTCTTCCAATCCTCGGGTACTTTGTCCTCTTTCCACACCTTCTCCAGTAATGGCATCATCAAGTCCGCTGTTGTCTTTGGGTCCATTTTCAATGCTTCTGCTGGGATTCCATCTGGTCCTGCTGCTTTTCGAGCTTTTAGCATCTTGATTGCATTCAGGACTTCTGATTTCGTCGAGGGCGGGGGTCGATGTTCACTAAACTTAGGACTAGAAGGTTCATCATATTCTTTTTTCACATTTTTAAAAAGAATTTCCTTTATATTCCGAGTGGAGGATAGAGCTTCAGTCTTTAAGACTTCAGTAGTGGTGTTGCTTTTGTGAAGTAGAGTTACTAGTCTGACATGCAACCCTCCCTCTTTTTCCAGACTACTATCGGTTAAAAACTTCATGGAATTCTTCCCATTAATTAACTTGAACAAAGCAAGAACAACAAAGCGCATACATTGGAAGAACAGAGAGAAGGGTTAGTGTCTGCATTTATGAACACATACACCAAAGAACCTGAGACTGAAAGGTCCGCAAGCATTAAACAGTGCGATTGCTCGTCATCTATTGGACAGTGGTCATAGTGTAGACAACCTGAAGTCGTTCAAAATAATCAACAAGCAAAAGAAACCTAGCTTGCTACGCTTTGCTGAAGCAATTGCCATCATCTCTCTCTCTCTTAACAAATCACTATAGGAGATGTGCATTGAGACGTCGGCTAAATTGTCTAGTAATACACACAACGGAATTGACAGGTACAATCTTATCATCCTGTTTACAAATGCAAGTGTTTTCTTTATATTTAATGCTTGTTTGTAATTGTAAGTATAATAGAACAAAGCCTCATGAGATCTGTTTGAAAACAATGTTCTATGCGAATCTGCAATATTTTCTGACAATAATAATAACACCATCACGGAAAACATTTTATTTCGATAAAATCACAGTGTTGTACAGTAATGTTTACTGATGACGTTTCGAGCACAAATTATTATTGCTCATTATCATATCAAGGCACATAATGATAAGATAAATAAGAAAGAATATAAGGCATCTACAGTAGTTTTACCATATATATGGAGGGGACGTGTAAGACTCTCTTCGTAGGATTTTTTATAAAGCAGGAATTAGGACGGCATTCAAACCTACAAACTCACTCAGGTAGGACAAACTCTGTAGGTAGGCTAAAGGACCCAGTAGGTTGACCCAATTAAACAAAACAATATAATTTAAAAAATACCCTGCAATGACTGTTAATGAAGTCAACTACATAGGTCAACCTAGTAGACCGGGAGTAGTCAGATAGATTATCAGAATATAAGAATTTAGGGAAGGCTAGAATGATTGACGCCACGAAGAGAAGTAATTTAAACAAAAGCTTGGCAATCGCACTGTATGCATTGACATACAATCACACAATAGGGTGGGTGAAAGAGAGTCAAAATTCTTAAAAGTAATATAGGTCGTTGGAGAGAAAGAGAGAAAGATTGATTACTGAATCCTGGTTCATCCAATCTACACCCAACACATGCAACAGAAATAACTCCACGCAAATACCAGAGATATGGAAGATAATATTACCACCAGTCAAATCAGAGGATAATAAGTAATGGTAAAGTGTATTCAATTCACAGTATAGCAGTCTATTATTATTATTATTGTTATTATTATTATTTTTATTATTATTATAGGAACCCGAAGGAGCAATAATATAATAATAATAATAATAATAATAATAAAGCATCTTGCTTCCCATCTTATTGTATTTGACTGACAACAATAATATTATTTCCGAATGTATTTTATCTTACATTGGTTTTATTCAAATGTCCAATCATCAAGTTTTACGTATGTACATAAATGAAGCAAAAAAGTTGTGTGAGCGACTTGATGTGATTATGAGCAGTAATAAATTCTGCTCGAAACGTGGTCGCATCAGTGAATATTACTGTATAACACAACACTGTGTGATTTGAGTAGCATGAAAATTCCCATTGAATCATATGAAAGAGAGAAGACGTTCAGCGAAGATACTCTTTTTAGCGAATTCATTCACATAATTGTGCAATCGCTGTTTGTCTACTGAGTAAGAAGTAGTCTTCCTAAAGCTGTACGAATCAGACTTCTTCAAACTACAGAAGCCATGGCGATTCACTTGCTAAGCCCTGAACTCTGCATACAGAAGAAGTTCGTTCAATCACTACACTTGCAGTGGATGTAATCCCTCTTATTATCCGACAAGTAAATTCTATCTAATCTTTCTTTGTCTGAGTCTTCATTAGTATTATTTTGTCTTCTCAATTGTAATATTTTGCATTTTCAACTTTCTTGTTCTCTACCCCCACCCGATTTAATTTCTACACCTCACTACCACTGTTACTGACTTGACCAACGCTCAATTTATAGTCATTTATATTACGCCATCCAACTTATTTGCTCAATTTCAGTTCTAATTTAAATGGCATTATTCTCTACCCCACTTCTCCTTCGTCTCTACCTGTAATTACCTCTGTTGGTACGCTGACCTAAGTTGAAACATTTTAGTCCATTATATTACGTCATCTAACTTACTAACTCAACCTGAAATCAATCTGGAAATCTTCGTCACTCAGCATCAACAGCAAAATTCGGTCGAACTTTCAATACGAACGTCAAGTCAGTCACTTCCTCTATACGGATCAGAAACTTGGAGGGTCACAAAGAATATTTCAAAAAGGTTGCAGACCTTTATTAACAACTGTCTTCGCTCTACACTGAAGATCAGATGGCCGGAAAGAATCACCAACAAGGAAATATTGGAACAAACAAAACAAGAACCAATCGCCGCCCAACAAATATGCTGAAGCAAGTGGAGATGGATTGGACACTCGCGGCTGAGGAGGCCTCTGGGTGACATCGCGCGAATGTCAGGCCATTGCTCGAGTGGAAACCAACAGAATGGGAAGCGGCGATTGGGTCTTCAGTGCAAGGGTGACATGGAGGAGATCGTATGAAGAGGAGTTGAAACAGTATGGACTAACATGGATGCAGGTACAGCAAGTACAGCAGAAGGAAGACAGAAGCAAGTGAAGACGTGCAACTGAAGCCCTATGTTCCACTAGGAACCCAAGGGAGCAATAAATATATAACTTACTAACTCAATCTTACTTTAGTTGCTGTCCAATTAACCTTGTTTCCATATCAGATCATTCTTTTATTATCTAATCAATCATCCAAACTTAACAAACCTCATGTACACACACACACACAAATAATTATATATAAATGTGATTGTACAGTTAACTATGTGAATGAATTCGCCGGCGAAAAGAGTCTCTTCGCTGAACGTCTTCTTTTTTTCATATGACTAAATGGGGATTTCATCAAAATAAAATTTTATCCATAATGGCATAATTATACCACAGTGCCCAAGTTTTATACTTATATCAATAATAATAATAACATTGATATCCTTTATTTATTTCTCCCTTTTTTCGAAAAAAACCACCACAACATTTAAAGGAATGTCCAACTGGTCATTTATCCATCGATGATTTTAAACGTGTATATACCAAGTTTTTTCCATACGGTGAATCAACACGTTTTGCTGAATGTGTCTTCCGGACATTCGATAAAAATCGTGATGGTTTGATTGATTTCAGGGATTTTTTATCTTCATTAAATATTACAAGTCGTGGTGATTTACCACAGAAATTACGTTGGGCATTTACAATGTATGATTTAGACAATGATGGGTATATATCAAGGCAAGATTTAATTGAAGTGCTTACGGTATGTATATATCGTTTTATTTGTTTTGTTGATAACTTCTGTTGTATTATGTTATATAATGCATTTCCCGTTTGATTGACGCGACTGCCTGTTGTTGTCTTGTGATATCTTCAGGAATATTGAGGTTAGGTGTGTAGTGTTGGATAAGATGGCTAGAACACGTGTTACGCATGTTTGAGCTATATATCTCCTTTCATGTCAAACAATATATTAGCTAACATAGAATTAATTTGGAAAAGAGTTAGAGGCGGTCAAACCGAAACCTGATACAAATCCATGAAGTCTTTGACTGTTGGTTTTAGCCACCCATGTAGGGAGGTGTAGACTGCCTAGTTGAGGTAGTCCTTGAAATGCTGCTGTAAACCAATGATTTGAGACTATTGGTAACATATCTGTGAGCTCGCATTGTAACTGGGAGGCCTGGGTTCAAACTCCGGTGGGTGTGTACTGATGAAGAATCCCGGTCTAGGACGAAACAGCTATCCAGTACTCCCAGGTTCTCCAGTGATTCTCTACCCGATGTCAGCTCATGATGAAATCTTGTAACCAATGAAATCCCCGCAAATCAACATGTGAATATCTAGAAATCATTTTTAGCGTTGCAGATGCATTCACTCTTTGGGACCTAAGCCTTCAAGTTTTTATCGTAGATTATTGTTGATTCTAGTTTCTTTGTTGTGATCGAAACCGTCTCGTTGTGTTCTAAACGCAGAAAACCGATCTATGCATTCCACTGTATAAGTGACAGAAACTTGCTTCCTTGAGAGACTCACAGTTACAAACACTGCAAAGGTAGTAGAAAGACAATCATTCTTCGATAAATCTATGCCGTTCTATTCGACAGTAAATAACATCAAGAACTCAAAATCACCTCAACAGTGTTGTTAGAGGCAGCGGTACAGAAAAGGTACGTTTTTCAACACAAAACAAGCACTGTAGAATAAAATTGGTTAGCCGAAATTCAACCGTAGTGTAGGTAGCTAAGAATCAAGTAGAGTATTTCCAACATTGTGGGATCGAAACTCCGTCCACAAGTTTCGCATACACAGCGCTTCCCCGCAGACAGTTTAAGGTCAGAATAGCCTTGGCGCGTGGCTGTCCAGCATTCAACAACTGCACCGCCGACAAATCATTAGTTCACTTAGGGGAGTCAAATGTTAACTCATCAAAATGAAAATTGAATCAAACTATTTTCCCTCAGCAAACTGGTATGGTGCGAATAAGAATATCTTTTGCAGGATAAGATGTAGTTCATGTCATACGAGGATCTCATCAGCTGCATTATTATTATTATTGTTCCGTTTGGTTCCTAATGGAACATAGAACTTCAACTGCACGTCTCCACTTGTTTCTGTCTTCTGCTGTACTTTTCACCTGCATACATGTTAGTCCATACTCTTTCAACTCCTCCTCACACGATCTCCTCTATGTCACTCTTGCACTGACGTCCCACTCGCCGCTTCTCTTTCGGCCTGGTTCCACTCGAGCAATGGCCTGACATTCGCGCGATGTCACCCAGCGGCCTCCTCAGCCGCAAGTGTCCAATCCATCTCCGCTTGCTTCAGCATATTTGTTGGGCGGCGATTCGTTCTTGTTTTGTTTGTTCCCATAGTTTCTTGTTGGTGATTCTTTCCGGCCCGGCCATCTGATCTTCAGTATCGATCCAGCGAAGATAGTTGTTGATAAAGGTAGCGTCTGCGACGGGCTGTCGGAAATATTGTTTGTGACCCACTCTCCAAGTTTCTGATCCGCATAGAAGAACTGACTGACTTGGGGTTTGTATTGAAAATCCTACCGAATTTTGTTGTTGATGCTGGCTGAGTGACGAAGATTTCCAGATTGGTTTCAGGTTGATGAATGTGTTTCTCGCCTTCCCGATTCACACTCGATTTGACGTCCTCGTCCGTTCCGAATGCCTGTAGTTGAGACAATGCTCCCTAGATGAGTGAATGAAGTAACCTCTTTCAAATCCCTTTTGTTGATGGTGATTGGCGCTGGAAGTTGCTGTAGTTGTTGTTGGTTGGTTGGTTATTTTCATCACCTCCGTCTTGTCTGTGTTCACCTGGATTCCTGTCTTCACGTAAGTGTAGATGGTTATGTAATCATATGAAAGTTTATTCAAACAAAATGAAATTCACAGGATCACAAATCACGAAGATTAGTATGAAAGGCGATGAGTGTAAATTTCAAGTTATGTCACAAAAAGTGAAATCAACTTTCCATTAGTGAAAGAGAACACATGAGTAGTCAGCAAAGAGATCTCTTCTGATCGTAACTTCACTTCAAAGCTGTACAGTTACTCTGAGGGTGTTTATACATAATAATAGGAAATAATTAATAATAGGAAGAAATGGAGATGGATTGGCCATACTCTGAGGAAACCATCAAGCGGCATCACCAGACAAGCCATTGCTCGAGTGGAACCCGAAAGGGAAACGGCGAGTTGGTCGTCAGTGCAAGGGTGACTTGGAGGAGGTCATGCGAGGAGGAGATGAAAGCATGTGGCCAGACTTGGAGCGGAGTAAAAAAGTTAGCAGAAAACCGAAGGCAATGGAGGCGCGCAGCTGAAGCCCTATGTTCCTCTAGGAACTAAAGGATATAATAATAAATAATAATATAATAATAATAATTCGCTTTATTCCAAAAACAGTACTAATGATACAGCAAGGAATTTTCAGCATTCAGTACAATATTGCATTTAATTTACTCAAAAACGACGACAACAAAAATTAAAAATACAGATTACATAATAATAATAATAAAACGTTGTTATAGCAGCTACATAGCAAATTACTGTATGCAATACGGAGAAAAATATGCATAAAGTATAAAATTGTAGTAATAATAGTAATAACAACTAAAATAAAATAGCAAAGTTATAATTAAGCGATAGAAAGTGTGACACCATATAATACAGAAAGATGAACAATGAAAGGGTCGATTCGCTGTGCTAATTACATAGTAACTTACTGTTTCACGTTTAACAGAGTCTTCATCACATAAAGTACGAGCTAAATAGGATATTGTAGAATTTCTGTGCTTAGTGGTTCGAGCATATAACTTTTTATATTGACTTCTTGTCCTACCTGATGAGACACAAGGGGATAGTTATGAATAAAGGGGGTGCAGAGGGTCTGACAGTACAGCCTTTGTCCATTTTGTACAGGAGTTTATGTGTCTCTCGACTATAGTATTGGCGAGCTCACGCAGTGGCATACCACAAGCCCTACTTACAGCATTTAATACTCTTCGTAATATGATATAGTCTTTTTTGAGAAGCCCAGGAAAGATTAATGGAGAGCAATAGAGTACAATAGGTAAAATACAGGAGTTTAATAATTGCAAAACTAAAGGCTGGTTGATACCTGATTGTCTTAACTTTTTAATGTAGAAGGTAAGACGAAACAGTTTCTTAGAGATAGATAAGATGTGGGATGACCATGAAAGCTTAGAGGAAAGAACTAATCCAAGGTATTTAATGCTTGACTTTGTTTCAGTTCCCGTGCCATCTATGCTACAAGGAATCATGCGAACTAACTAGTTCATGTAAGTCACGTCGATGCTTGAAAGTAAAGTCAAGTGCCTGACATTTGGAAGGATTTAACATAAGACCATTTGACCTAGACCACTTGCTGGTGTCCAACAGAAAGCTATTAAGTTTGGAGCAGTCAGACTCGGAAGTGATAGGCAGTGATACAGTCAGATCATCTGCATGTATGACAAAGTTAGTTTCGTTTGAATGAGGCAGGTCGTGTAGGAGGAAAGAAAAAAGAAAAGGAGAGAGGACGGCACCTTGAGGAACACCGGCTTTTGTAAACGAGGTAGAAGAAGATTTGCCATTATATACAGTATACTGCATTCGGTCAGAAAAATAAGAATGCAACCAACTGTTAGCCCAGGATCCTGTTTGTGTCAACGAAAGCTTATTTTTATTAAATAATAATAAACAAATAAATAAAAGACCCCTAGATACAGAGTCAAAAGCAGATGTGTAGTCTAAGAAAGCATAACGAACATATTTGGCACCTTTGTCTAAACAAGAAACAACATTGTGATATAAGACAACCGCAGCATCCAAGGTACTTCTACCATGTTTATAAGAAAATTGTTTAGGATCATTAAAAGGTTTCAATGAAGGTTCAAGAAGAAGTAAAAGTAATTTTTCCATCAATTTTAAAAAAGGAGAAGTAATTGCAATAGGCGTAAATTTAATATTAGTACCAGAAGATGGTTTTGGTATATGGGGATAATTTTAATGTTTTTCCATGCAAAAGGTAGAACATTACTGGAAAAGGAAGCATCAGAAATGTTACTAAGAGGGTAACGCAAAATATCAGCACAATTCCTGAGGACAATGGCAGGTACGCCATCATGCACTGTAGGTAGACAACAGAGGTCAAAGATTATTATTATTGTTAGTTAGTAATAAAACATATCAAGGTGGATGAGTAATAAGTATGTTTAAGAATTAGGAATAGTCTTATATAATCACAAGGGTTGACAACTAATTAGTTGAGTGATGATTAGTATTCGTTTGGAAAATGAGTTGTGAAAAACATGAAGTGGACTTTATTTTTCCTTCACGTTCCCCAGCGGAACATAGGGCTCCAAGCTTGAAGTTTCTGTAGCAGTGTTAATTTTTACCGGATGGGGTCGCTAGCCTCATGCCCAACCTTCGTGCTTTACCAGTCTCACTTCTGGCTTAGCAAGATAAAGGAATGCGTCGGCCGGGATTCGAACCCCGGACCATGTGCATGGTCGGCGAGCATCCTAAAGGGTGTGCCACCGACGCACAATGGTCAGAAAGACAAAGGGTAAAGAAAAAATATTGCAAAGGCCATGGTAGTAGAAACGGCTGGAAGAAATGTTTCTGAACACAGCGTTGAAGTTTCTCCTTAAGGATTGTTAAGATTTCATTCAGCTGCATGAGGAAGATGCAGGCGAGCCATTAATTACTACTATGGTAGTAATACAAATTGGTTAACAGACACTCTTTTTGAACACGCTTCAGGTTTCACCCTTTAGATGGTGACTTCTTCAGCAATTCGAAGTAGTCGTGAGGTATTCTGTCTACCCACCCTAAAAGATTCTTGTATGTACACATTTAGTGTCCTGTATCAACCAAATGCCGAACTACTATAGTAATGTTAAACTAGTGTTGAACCTCGAAGACTTGTTCAACAACAATCCCTTGATACAACCGTCTCTTCGCTTTTCCTACTTACCAACTATGCAATACATAAATACTGATTACATATCTATTGTAATATTGAAGAAAAAAACAAAATTTTTCATACACTTGGTTCCCTTGATAAATTTCGATAAAGAAAGGAAGACGAAATTTGCAGTATAATATGATGCCATCATTCTATTTCACAAGTTCTCATCAGCTGCACACCCCTACCTGAAATTATTATTATTATATCCTTTTATTCCTAGAGGAACATAGGGCTTCAACCGCGCGTCTCGATCGCCTTCTGTTTTCTGCCAACATTTTTTTACCGCGCTCCAAGTCTGCCCACATGCTTTCGTTTCCTCTTCACATGACTTCCTCCAAGTCACCCTTGCACTGACGACCAACTCGCCGCTTCCCTTTCGGGTTCCACTCGAGCAATGGCTTGTTTAGTGATGTCACTTGATGGTTTCCTCAGAGTATGGCCAATCCATCTCCATTTCTTCCTGCCCATTTGTTTCACAATCGGTTCCTGCTGGGTTGGTTCGGTCATTGCCAGAGATCCCTGTTGCTGATCTCTTCTGGCCGGCCATCTGATCTTGAGTATTGAGCGAAGACAACTGTTAATGAAGGTCTGTAGTTTGTTTGAGATGCTCTTTATGACGCGCTGGCCAAGTCTCTGATCCGTATTGTAAGTAGCACTGACTTCACATTGGAGTTAAAATTCCGGATCTTATTTTTGATGCTGAGTGGGGCTGTTGACCTCCACACAGACTTGAGAGTAATGAAAGCTTGTCTTGCTTTTCCGATTCTGGCTTTGATGTCCTCGTCAGTTCCGCTTGTAGTTGAAACGATGTTTCCCAGGTAGGTGGGTAGGTAAAGGAGGTTGTTTCTTTCAGGTTCCTCCTATTTATGCTGATTGTTGCCTGTTGTTGTTGCAGTTGGCCAGGAATCTTCATCACCTCTGTTTTATCTATGTTCACCTAAAGTCCTATCTTTGATGCTTCTTCTGCCAGCTTGTTGCTTCTCACTTGCATATCTTCCAGTTTGTGGGAAATCAGACATATATCATCGCTGGCGAAGTCCAGATCCTCCAAGTTTTTTGTGTGATTCCATTTTATGTCTGTTTCCTCATTGCCCGTTATCTGTCGCATTATCCAGTCTACTGCAATCAGGAAGATCATTGGCGATAGTAGACAGCCTTGTCTCATTCCCGTCCTCACTTCGAAGGCTTCCGTCTACCTGAAATTACAGTGGTTATATAGATGATAATAACATACTTTAATGTTTGAGTGGTAGTAGAGAAGAGATACTATAAAATTGACGCATCCAAAATGAAAGCAGCATTACAATTTTTAGTTTAAGTTTTCATCATCAATTTATACGAGTTGATCACGGATTGATATCAGTTAGAGAACCATTGAAAACCAGGGAGTACTGGACAGCTGCTGTTTCATCCTAGTTTGGGAATCATCGGCAGTACGCACCCACTGGGTTTCGAACCCAGGACCTTCCGGTTACAAGGCAAGCTCGTATACCATTCAGCCACTGGGACCCGATTCAATGGCTCGTAAATTCTAACTTCTACCAATTCTGATGCTTGCTAGTGACTTGCTACAGGTTGGAGTTTCCTGAGTTCTAGTGAGAAGTCGTGACCAGTGAGGTCCAATTAGATGTCACGTGTGTGGATGGATGTCCCACCAACGACAATGGTTGGGGTCGCGGTAAATCACGAATTGGTAGAAGTTAGAATTTACGAGCCATTGAATCGGGTCCCAGTGGCTGAATGGTATACGAGCTTGCCTTGAAACCGGAAGGTCCTGGGTTCGAAACCCAGTGGGTGCGTACTGCCGATGATTCCCAAACTAGGGTGAAACAGCAGCTGTCCAGTACTCCCTGGTTTTCAATGGTTCTCTAACTGATATCAATCCGTGATCAACTCGTATAAATTGATGATGAAATCTTAAACTAAATAAATTGTAATACTGCTTTCATTTTGGATGCGTCAATTTTATAGTATCTCTTCTCTACTACCACTCAAACATTAAAGTATGTTATTATCATCTATATAACCATTGTAATTTCAGGTAGTCTGCAGCAGCTGATGATAACCTGTGAGATAGAATGATGGCATCATTTTATACTGCAAATTTCGTCTTCTTTTTTGTATAGAAAAACAAAATGCATAGTTCAGCGAAGAGTCTCTTTCTGGCGGCAAGTTCATTCACTTAGCTGTACAACTGTGAAATTATGTATAATTATTTTTGTATGTGTGTGTGTAGATTAGCTTTGTCAGACAAAAAAATTAATTCAGGTTGTTGTTTACGCAATCAAGATATTTCAAAAGATGTGATGATTAATCAAATTGTAATTAAAAAGGGTGGGAGTGAGGAGTGAAGATTAGTATGATGGTAGTAGTAGGTGTAGTGATGAGTTGTCAATGTTAGTCAATGCATATGAGAAGTTGATTAAGTGTATTGTAGTTGCGTAATAAGATGAATAATTCAGTGAGGGAGTGAGTTTTGATTAGAATGAGCATAGAAACGAAAGAAAATATGGTTTTATGTCTATCTATCTATCTATCTGTTTTCGACATAGAACTTTGCACCGATGCGCAAAGTTCAAGTCGCCACACTCCACTCCATGTACCAAACAAAGCAAGAGAAGAAAGTACAATGAAATGCATAATAGAGACAGTAAACAGAGGTGTGAGACAAAGGAATAGTAGTAACGAAGACAATATAGTTTCATTGGAAATCATAAGTCGCAAGGAGTGGATGCATCTGCACCAGCCGTTGAGAAAGATTTTGAGCCATGTCACCAATTGTTTTCAACCACTGCTTTTTACCGTCCTGACGACCCCAACCAGTCAGGAAGTCTACACCTTCCTACGTGACTGGCTTAAACTAACTGTTGTGGATTTCAATGACTGGTGCTATGTTTTGATTTGACCGCCACTAGCTATCTCTTTCCCAGCCTGACCCTATGTCAACTAACATTGCCCGTCGAAGAAGGCGATGACTAGAGTAGTGAGAAAATGCAAGAGTTATGATGAGTTAGAAAAGCAGTTAGTAGAAATCGATACAGTTGTTGCCATGATAGTAGAACTGGTTGAATGATTTCTTTTTGTATACATAACTCTTGTTTTTCCAACTGAATGACCGAGGCTTCAGCAAGACAAAGGGAACGAAGGCTTATTGCCTCCAGAAGGTTATTCTTGACTCTGTAGATCACTTGGAAGGAGGCGTTTACTGAGATGGAATGGTTAATATTGTCGAGGTGTTTGATGATCGCACTCCTTATAGAGCCAGCCACTACTACCTTCTTGCAGCCATTTAGGATAGCGTTCTCGATTCCATCTGGACAGGATACGCATTGAACCATCAAGGTGCATCTAGCTCCACAACAACAGATGAACTGATATGTGCACATAGAAATGGCCAGTATTATTCACGTTGTATACAGCTGATGAAAACCTTCATATATGAAACAAAATGAAATCATCGTATCCATCCTACAAAAGTTGTTCTTCTCACGATTTTATTCAAAAGCTGTTTATTTTGATGGTTATTTTATTATTTTGAAAAATATCAAAACGTTTAATTCCAATCGTTTTTTATTATTCTCCAACCTACATATGCCTGTGATTTGTAACTGTAGCTTGTCACATGTGTTTCTGCGTTTCTGTGTGTGTGTGATAAACGAAAAGCAAAATAAAACTTATCAAGATCGCTGTCCACATTTTAACCTGAAAATCAAACAATTTGTTTACAGCCTTCTTTTTCAAACAATATTTTTTGCCTAGGGATTAGACTAAATGTTGGACAATCACCCTGTTGTTGTTTTTCTTATCTTCAAAATAATCACGATCTATCCTATAGGGTATCATTTTGTTTTATCTTTTAACTTTACGGCATTCTCGTGATGATCTTGAATCACATTGTTTTCCTTTTTTGCAATCTAAGCTGTTGTCCTACATCATAGTATAGTCTCTAGTTTAGATAAAGGAGCTAAATACGTTTGCTGTGCCTTCCTTGATTACACATCTGCATTTGACTCTACTTAGGTCTCTCTTGATAAGTAAGCTTGCTGCAACACAGGCTGAGAGCTAGACAAATAAGTGGTTGCATTCATATTTTTCTGATAGGAAGTCGAAACCTGACACCCTTTGTACTATTTGGCCT
Organism: Trichobilharzia regenti; assembly: GCA_944472135.2. NCBI lineage: Eukaryota > Metazoa > Platyhelminthes > Trematoda > Strigeidida > Schistosomatidae > Trichobilharzia > Trichobilharzia regenti. The sequence goes on from OX235267.1 coordinate 32,569,650, forward strand.
CACCTTGTAGATGATGTTGAAAGACGACTCTGGTGGAGCTACGTGACCTGAGTTCACCAAATGCTCGAGAATTGAGCTAGTAATTGTCTTGCATTGTCCTTTTTGCTTGCTAACCATGCCGGATAATGTTCAGAGATGCGTTTGGAAAGCGTGCGCTTTGTGTGGTCAATATAACTAGCTCCACACGAGCAGGTTAATTTATAAACACACATTGAAGTGGCCCATCCAAAGCGCCAGTTTATCCTTCACATATCCATTGATCATTTATCGGCTGTAGAAATTGATACGTAACTCAGCCATAAAGCAGGCTTTCCTCAGTGATCTGCTTAAGCGATTCTTCAGGATCTCAGCTGTGGTATCAACCTTTATTTATTTTATTTTGTTTGTTTGTTTTCTTCTCACCTAGGCAATATATGCAATGATTGGATCAGCTGTTGAATTTAACGACTCTGAAGCTACACCAGAAAGGCGAACAGAGAAAATTTTTCAACTGATGGATTTAGACAGAGATGATCGTCTTTCATTGGATGAATTTATTAGCGGTGTACAAAACGACAAACTGTTAATGCGTCTACTCACCTTGAATACACATCCATCGCATAATCATCAACACCAACAGTCTTGTTGTCCGCCTGATTCGCTGATAAATGGGTCAAATGATAATAAAATATTATCAACAGTGAATACTTGTCATTATTCAACAGATGATGGTAATGATGTTCATGATCATGATCATTGTACAGACAGGTCAGTAGTAGTAACCAGTCAATCAGCTTGCAAACAAAATGTTATTTCTGATTCAACAGAACCTTAAAAAAAAAGAAATTTCCTTCAACCCCTTTTTTATAAGATATAGAAGAAGATTATTTGTGAGGGTAAGTAGCTACTGTGATAAGTTGGCGTTTTTTTTGTTGTTGTTGTACTGTATTGTGTTGTCGAACTGTTTTTTGATGAGTTTTCAGGCATTAGTGCATGATTGTTATGAAAAAACACACGTTCCGGTATCCATCTAAAGTGGTACTTTATATCTAGTCAATTGGTAGATCCAATATATTTATCATAACACTATATCATAGCATTCCTTCCAGTCTAGACAAGGGGGCTAAATTTGTTCGTTTTGCCTTCCTGGACTATACATCTGCTTTTGACTCGGTCCCTAGGGACATCTTATTAAATAAACTTGCTGCAAGTCAAACACAATGTTGGGCTGTTGTATTTGGTTACATTCCTATTTCTCAGAAAGAAAGCAGCACACCGTGTATAAAGGGAAGTCTTCCACTTCATTGCCTACTGAAGCTGGTGTCTCTCAAGGCGCTGTCCTTTCTCCTTTTCTTTCTTCTTACATGACTTGCCTCACTCTGATGAAATAAACTTTGTGAAGTACGCTGATGATTTAACAGTTTCAATGGCTGTTAACTCCCAGCTAGATTGTACCAAAATAAATAGCTTTCTGTCGGGAGTCAGTAAATGGTCTGAGTCTAACGGTCTTAAACTGAATCCTTCTAAATGTCAAACTGTTAATTTCAGCTTAAGATGTAAAAAAACAGTTAAAAGAAGTCATAGATTCTCATGACAGTTATAAGATTGACGACAATGATATAGGAATCAAATCAGAAATTAAGTACCTTGGACTTATTCTCTCTTCTGATCTCTCCTGGACTTCCCATGTCTTAGCGATATCCAGTAAAATATTCCGCCTGACATTTTACATTAAGAAGTTAAGACACTCGGGTATACCTCAACCCCTACTCTTACAGTTCATAAACTCCTGCATCCTACCTATTCTTCTTTATTGTTCACCCTTATTCTTTCCTGGTTTGCTTAGAAAGGACTATGTCACAATTCGTAGAATGCTGAAGACGGTCTGTAGGGTGAGTGGTGTCCCAGTGGACCACATAGTTAACGTCATTGTCGATAGGCACTTGACTTCGTGCAATAAATTTGCCAGAGGGATTTTGTCTGACTTGGAGCATCCACCCTCAGCTTTCACCTTGCATCTCCTCAGGTAGAACAAGAAGTAACTTCAGAAAACTGTTTGCTCACACGTCTAAGTATAGAAATTCTATGATACCATACTTGGCACGTATTTTATGTGATGAAAATAGAGTCAGGCAAGAATTAACTAACCAAAATTTTTTCATCTAGTAAATAAACAATTTCCTCTATCCATCCTTATATACCTTCAAGTTTTACTTTTATTATTTCTATTATATTTATAGTCCTGTTGCTTCCTTGTTTTACTCTCATAATTGCAAGCACCAACTTATCTCTATGGCTGCTGTAATCTTTGTTTTTCCCCTCACCATATCATGTAGTAAGAACATTATATTCAATATTTTTAAACATGTTAGGATTTCTATACCGCATTGACAATACTGTGTGTAGAAAGCCCACCTCAATTTTTCACTTGTATCATTGATATTACCTTAGCGATTATCATTACTATTGCTATTTCCATTTTATATGCTGCATGTTTTTGACACTACCTCTATTGTAAATGTGAAAAATTTTCTGTGTGATTAATTTTTATTTATAATTTGAGGAAATTAGATGCAATATTGTGATTAATGCTGAAAATTCTATTCTGTATCACAAGTACCGTTTTTGGAATAGAGTAAATCATTATTATTATTATTATTATTAAAAAAATAGGCTCAGTGGTAATGTCTCGCTGAATAATGTAGCACTGAGTAGTGACGTGGGCTAGCACCTCACAAAGGGATATCAGTTCCTTCAAAGTTTTAGAAATACACCTTGCTGACGAGGACCAGTAAACAGGCTTCCAACTGTCTACACTAATTTGTATCTTTCTATTATATAATTATGCTTCATTTAAAAATCTAATTATGAGAATAACATCAATCACTAAGGTAAGGTTGTGCTGGTGATAGCTGCTGGCTGCAACCCAAAAATTGGTAGACAGCGTTTTACGTCAATGTTTACGTCCCGAATTGGGGTCATGAGAAAAAAACAAGAACAAAGCCTAACTTTGAGGAACTCAACAAGCAATCACAGCAGACTTAGCGTAGGCGGATATGATTAGCAGATATATCATCGGACTGTCTAAAAAACGGCAACAAAGAGATGACAGAATAACCTGCAAGCTAGAAAACAATCAATCAGACGAGGTTGCTTCTCCGCCAACGATAACGCTAATAATAATATACATAAAAATCTATAAATATCTGTTGACTTTCTCAATAAACGATCTGTTTGTCGCCTGGCCTTCGTCTTTTGTCGTTACATTTTGTTTCTCCTCACACTTTCATATGCTGCGCTTTCGCCTGACCTCCCAGCAGCAGCGTTCCAAGTACAGCCCCATTGTGGACGGATCTTTGACGTCACTTAACTGTGCAACAGCCTTGAAGTCCTGCCCGAAGATCCATATGTGCCCATCAAAAACTGTAGGGCATAGGCTTTCCATTTGTCGACAGGCAACGACACCAAATGTAACGACAGAAGACCAGGGCCAGGCAATAGATTCTTTATTGAGGAAATCAAGAGATATTTATGGATTTTTATGTACATTATGATTAGCGTTATTGTTAGCGGAGAAACAACCTCGTCTGGTTGGTTGTTTTCCCGGTGAAGGTTATTCTACACTGCTTGTGACCGTTTCTCAGAAAGTTAAGCCATATATATCCGTGAATTGTATTTGCACACGTTAAGTTTGCTGTGATTGGTTGGTGAGTTCCTCAAGGTTAAGCTTTGTTATTGTTTTTCTTTCTGACCCCGATTCGGTATATAACATTGACGTGTTTTATGTCTTCTGACAGTTTCTTTTTTACAAAGAACTATACAGTTTGTTGGCTATAGAACCTCTAAATTTTGGAAATAATACTGTGTTTTGCATTGACCTGACCATCTTGAACTCTTTTCCAGCTAACATGAAGCTTGTTGATAAGGTCGATGTCTTAGCATGTTTAACACACATTCTGGTCAGCCATCTCACTGGTTGAAACTTCACAACTCTGGCGATAGACAGGCATTTGACTACCATGCAGTGCTTTTCTCGATGATGATGATGATGCGTAGCACTGCAAATTGATTTATATATATGATTTGCTTTTCCTAAATCCACTTAGGTTCGAGTGGGCCGGAGTTGTGTGTCTAAAGCATCTTTTAGTCTCTCTAGGATGACGCTACTTAATATTGTACGTGGGTGGCACAGTGGTTAGGACTCTCGCCGACCATGCACATGGTCCGATCTCCTGCCGACGCACACTTGATATCTATGGTTGGCCTGCGAAATTCGGGCTACGGATATCCATGCTGAAAATTCCATACTTGTACCAAAAATACAGCGTGGAATCAAGCTGTAATCAAAAATAAAATTAAAAAAAATATTTTCGTTACAGGATTTCATCATGAGCTGACATCAGTTAGAGAACCATTGCGAAACCTAGGAGTATTGGACAAATGTTTCGTCCTAGTCTGTGGCTCTTCATCAATACGCACCCACCGCTGGGGTTCGCCCCCAGGACCTTCCGGTTACGAGGCTAGCGAGCTCGTATACCATTAAGCCGCTCGGACCCGATCCAATGGCCAGTCCATGAATTCCAACTTCTGCCAATTCACGATATAGCGCAACCGCCAGTCAGTGTCTTCGGCGAGTATTTGTCCTCACACCCGACCTGCTACGCCCAACTGGTCACGATTTCTCACTGGAACCCCAAGTAACTACCCACCTGAATAGGGCCAGTCGCCGGTGTGTGCTGCTGAAGAGTTTCAAACCAGGACGAAACAGCTGTCCAGTACTCCCAGTGGTTCTTTAACTAATGTCAGCTCATGATGAAATCCTGTAACCAATCAACCAAATCCCTACAAACCAATACTTGACAAAATATTTTGTTTAGTGTGGACAGAAATATGATTCTTCGCCAGTTTTTGCCAGTGACTGTAGGCTGCATGATTTTATACAATTAATTTATCGCTTCCACACGAAATAGCACGTTAATAAAATGTTTCTCTGTTATCTACTTTTTCTTCTTCTAAATTTTAGATATCTTCAATGGGATACTTGTGAATGATGTGAATAACCTCATTCATTATCAAATTAAATGTCACGATCTTTCTCTCTCTCTTACACACACACTCTCCTCCTTCATGTGATAATAAATGATGAACTTTTTTATTCCATTAAGAAAGGAAACCGATGTGACAGCGGATCTTTTCGTTAATCTAATTTTTTCGCTTAATATTGTTGTATTTTCCTTTGGCTTTTTACTTATTGTTATTACTATTTGTAATTTCCCAGGGAGAAATTCATACTATTGTCTATTATCATTATTATTATTGATAATATTGCTTCTTTTCTCTATCTTTGTATACTAATTTTAAATTTTCTTTCTGATTGTGTTCTCACTGATTTATCTTTTTGTAAAACAATCGAAAGTCAATCGATTGTTGTCAACTGCTCTCTGTACACTAACATAAAAGAAAAAGATATTGCTTATCATTCCTAATATCCATTTATTGTACGTACTTGGTTAATTGGTATTCAGAGTTATACTCATGAAGTTCGGAGGTTTCATGAAAGGAAGAGTGTCATTCAAAACAAAAGACCAGTATTTGATCTCGCTGACTTAAAATATGCAGACGACATAGTCCTGCTTCTGGGCGAGGACGCTGACAAAATGAAGCAGAGTCTTCTAAACAAACACCTTGAGCTGCAATCTACGAATGTTTGGCATGCGATTAGCTCCCGCCAAATGTAGGATGATGTTACAGGACTGCATTGGACTACACCGACTCCTAGATTAGAAATAGGAAGTGAATAGGTAGAGCACGTTGACCACTTCACTTATCTGGGAAGTACCATCAACCAGCCCCAACGGGTTAATCTCTGACAAAATCTCAGCTGAGTACGGATACACAGGGCTAGTCTCGTATATGCCAGTTTTCGCCGTCTCTGGTGTAGACAAGATGTCCGACTATCGATCAAAGGGCGTGTGTACTGCTCATGAGTCCGTTCCATCATCCTCTATGGCTTTGAGACCTGGCCATTGAGAGTGGAAGACGTGAAAAAACTAGCTGTCTTTGAGCATAGATGCTTGCGTTCTATCTCCCGTGTGAAGTGGTATAATAAGGTGAGCAATATTGAGGTTAGGCATCGGTCGAGTGCTAGGTAAGGAGGGGAAATCAATAGACGAGGTTGTGAAGTTACATAGACTGAGATGGTTAGGACATGTGTTACGTATGCCTAGTCATCGCCTTCCTCGACAATGGGCAATGTCAGCTGATATAGGGTCAGGCTCGAAAAAAGCTAGTGGCGGTCAAACAAGAACATGGCACCAGTCAATGAAATCTACAACAGTTAGTTTAAGCCAGTCACGTAGGAAGGTGTAGACTTCCTGACTGGTTGGGGTCGTCAGGACGGTAAAAAGCAATGGTTGGAAACAATTGGTGACATGGATCAATATCGTTCTCAATGGCTGGCACATCTGTGCAAAGTTCTATGTCGAAAACAGAAAGACAGATTTGATGTGGCTGTGTTCTGTGAGCTGGATAGTTTATTTGCGAAGTAAGTAAAATAAGTAGGTAATTATGTAAGTAATTAAGTAACTAACTAAGTAAGTACGTAAAGTAAATATGTAAGTAAGCAAACTAAGTTAGTAAGTAAGCAAGCAAGTAATTACGTAAGTAAGTAATTAAATAAGTAGTTCAAATTAAGTAAGTAAGTGTTATGTACTGCTGCTGAGTGAGTTATTAGTTTTTTTCCCCGTCGCCAATTTTTGTTATGTACTCGTCGAGTAGTTAATAGTCCTGACGCGGAAAGAGGGAAATCAGAAGACCACGAGGTTTACGATGATACTTGTATTTTCCAGACAAGGAAAATAATTGTCACACAAGTGTGCAAGTGAAATGGTACGTAATGTACGAAAAGGTGTGTGTACAAGAATGAACAAGTGTCTAATACAAAAGTATATATGAAAATGGCTAATACACATGAACCAATACGATAACGTCTTACCATGATTGGTTGGAATGTCATGTGATAATAAGGTCATACATTGTTTATTTAGTTAGTGGACAGACAAAAGCATAATGTCAGTTATAATGGAATATTGATGCATATACACATAGCAAAATATAATAGACTGTCAAAAACAAAACACACATCATGTGGATACATATCAGTAAGAAAGTAAATATTTAAGTAAGTAACTATGTAAGTAAAGTAGGTTAGTAAGTAATTAAAGTAAGTAGGTAACTAAGTTAGCAAATAAATAAGTAGGTAAGTATGTAAGTAATTATAGTAAGTAAAGTATGTGCGTTAGTAAGGAATTTACTAAGTATGTAATTAATTAAAGCAAGAAACTTATTGATTAAGTAAAGTATTTAAGTAAGTATGTAACGAAGTAAATTTTGTAGGTAAGTAAGTGTGTAAGTAGTAGGGCGATGAAAGCTTCGCAAATTAACTATCCAGCTCAGAGAACACAGCAAAATCATCCACCTGAGCTCTACAAATCCTCTCAATCTAAAGCAAAAGACAGTATATATTATATTAGTTGATACTGGAGAGAGTAACTAGTAGGATCAACAACCTAGGAGATTAGCCATTACGGTGCACTCTGTGAATTGATATCTAGAAGTCGTAGTCACATTGGCTGGCGCTCTCCAATATCAAGGTGTGTCTGTAGACCCGATCGATATTTGCTATCACGACGTGATGGTTACGCTCGCATATGGCAATGAATCAGTGAGTTACACTGGCTGGAACGAATTTTTCTACAGGTTTGACCATGCGAGAAAGACTTGTCTGGGATAGCGGTTAGACTAAAAACAGCTGCCATTATAGTTTAAGTTGTTAACACTATGCTAGCGGGGTGAGGCGTGTGAGCGAATGCATAGTGCTAGGAGAATATTAATAGTAGGGTGTTCCCCTAAAATGGTTAGCTGTGTTGTCTCTACACTTTGGAGGGAGGGAGGCTGACCCTAAGAACTATGCTCTCTGCCCACACACTTCTAAGGACACATAAAGCTCTCTTGAAATGAATCTTTCACTGTGAACACAGCTAGTCGATATGTTTGACGTAAAGTTAAGTTAGTGAGTTGTCCCTCACAAATAGTACATAATTTTTTTTCTAATATAAAGGTAATATTGTTCCTGAAAATACCTGCAGACATTGTTTTGCCACAGAGCTTTTGTTTAGACGTTTATTACTGTTAAACACAATAAATTACGGGCAACATGGACCGAGCGAAACACAGTAATGCTAGATTCTAATTTACTGCGACAGCTTTATGGCTAGCCTAGAAAACAAGTCCTTAACATCAACTATCGACGACCTCCGTCTCTACAAGAGATACATCGATGATACTTTCATTATTTGTGATGGGAATTGTGATCTAAATAAACCTACTTCAATAACGCCCACCCAAACATCGACTTCACCGTGGAAGTTCAGTGTAACTCAGTGTTTCATTTCCTCGACGTTCAACTACGAAGGAATGCAGACAACTCGGTGAGAAGATCCATCTACAAAAAGCCCATTTGGGACGGACAATTTATTAACTTTCAAATGTGTGTGCCTCTAAGCAGAAAGAGAAACCTAATATAATCTCTTTCATCGTCTCTCGTCGTTTTAAAATAGTCCCAAATTTTGGTATATTCCACCACAGCCTAGTGCGTCAAATGATGGAGCTTTCCTAAACGCAGTAAGAGGGTGTTTATTAGTTTACATATCAAAGAATGCAGGGTTCGTTCCAGGGACTGGTCCTTCCGAGGCTTGAAAATTTCGTCTCGCGAGGCAGCCCTCCGGTTAGGCCGATAAATATTCCAAGGGAATCAGTGCTCAGAAACTTGAAGGGAAGTCTGGAGAAATTAGTGCGAGAGAATTCAGCATACGTCGCCTAGAAGAACAGAAGCTGATGTTACGCTCTGTTACGCTTTCCTATTTCCTTTTCTGTCTGTTAGTCTGAATAACTTCACTAACTATATCTATTATTATCATTATTATTATTACTATCTCTTTTCTCTTGTCGACGATACCGGAGGACTAACTGGCGAAAGGATCAACTCCATTCACAATAGTAACAGTCTCAACACACCTCATACTACAAACCACATATAATTAATCCCAGCACTACTCCCTTTGGAGTCAACCAAAGCTATGACAGTTGAGTGGCGGGACGAGCCATGCAGAAGTTTACCCAAGATCAGGAACCTATACCTTACAATCAAGAAGCGAGCACAAAGAAATCAAATTGGTTTATAATAGCTCGTAAAAACGATATTGGATATTGGATGAACATATAGAAGGAAAAGAGGGTAAGAGAACAAGCCCAACTGGGAAAAGGATAAGAGCTTATAATATAGCTAAGATGTACATGAAGACAACTGGAATATTCGTTTTTCCAGTGCCACCCTGTAGAGCTTGTCGAGTTCCCTTATTGGTGGAGGTAAACCCACCGCTTTGAGAAGTGATCTGGTGTGCTATTAACGATGCTGAAGGATGGAGTGTCTGCCCTACCGGTGTATTTCATCCGAATTATTCAAGGACATATGTCTCGAGCAGCTACCGAGAAGCCCCAGTGGGTCGGTAAGGAGCCGTACAATTCAGCGTCTATTAAACACTCACCACTCAGTCTCTAGGGGAATTCAATCAAAACCACTCATGTAACTAACTTTTCACCTCTCAGTGGAACAACATTCAATTCATTTAGATGCACTGTGATTCACCCTCCATAGATGCCATGTTTCAAGTGAGCAGGTATCTTTGCCAACACATCGCGCTAACGTGTGTCAGTCAACTGCCACTTAGACTGTAATTTCGAGATGGTTTGTGTGAAAGCTAAGGTCAGCGTTTTTCACGCAGCTATATCTGAAAACGGATGTTCACCGATCGTATCCGACTTCGCACTAATGTCAGCTTATATTCAAATGTATTCTGAAACCGAAAGGGTATTAGTCACAATCTTAACGTCAGTGGTCCTACGGTACAATAGTCACCAGTCACGCACTTGGTGCGGCATTGATTACTAGCCAACTCGCCACTAAATGTTGCACTAAGCTAGGACTAAAAGTGGATTGAGTATGGGACTGTAATCCCACCGTTACTGAAGCTTTATGTTCCACTGCGAACACATAGAGCAAAAACGAAATCACGGGGTTGTGACCCACAAACAGTTGATAAACGGTATTTATAGTTCGTATTGCATTTTGAATGAATGAACGAATGAATGATAATAGCTCTATTCCAAAACAGTACTTGCCATACAAGATGGAATTCTCAGCATTTTACTACAGTATTGCATCCAGTTGCATCAGTTTACAACACATAGTGGAGTATTCGCGTGAGACAGCACATTGACTTAGCGAATAATCTAAACCTCTTCTTGAAAAACCAGTCGCAATTATATTTGTTAATCATGAACTTACTATTGGGCTAATATCAGTAAAAAGTTTGAGCATTGTGGATTAGATCAAATAAAGTATAATTATATTTTAATAGTTTACACACACTATTGGGCTATATCTTCATGTCGCCTTCATAGGTGCTTCACATTTCACTATTCTTCAGATGCTGTCTGTGACCCGGTCTTCGTATCGTATGCAATAATCGGTAGGTCGCAGTGGAACTGATTTGCAAAGTAAGGTCATTTATGCCAGTCTAATAGTTCCAGAAGTTATCAGTTTTCCAGTCAAATGCTTAATACCTTCCAGGTAGTGGAGGTGTGATAATAGATTCATTCGCTTTCAAGTGTGTTCCTTGATGATAGGAATATAGAAAAAACATTTGAAGGCACAACTCAATATAATTCAGTTACCAAGCCTACACTTCTCTAAGCCCTAAATATCCACGGCCCTGCCTAGGATATAGCAGTGGGTACAAATAAACAGAAAGGGGATGAATCATTCCGAGCTCCACCAGAATTCGGTTTCCTGAAAACGTCCTCTGACCCAACTGAACTTATTCAACCCGGAGTAGAAATAATAAATAAGCCATACAAAATGCTACGCGCACTTCAAAATCGGCGTTGCCAAACAGAGATAGACGTTTAGATATCTAATGATCCTTCAAGAGTAGCCAAACGTAATATGTTGCATACGATACAACGGCGTTGGCTTCTGCCTAGTCAACCCCTCAAGGAGTGGAGGCAAACAGGCGCTTCCAAGTGATGATGAAACTACTTGCTATAGATTTTCGGATTCGTTATCTGCAATATGACTGAACTTATTATAAATGTGGGCGAAGTAATAACTGACAAGTGATAGATTCAGGTCGTCCAGAGGAGCATTTAGCAGCTTATATGTTCTAGAAAAGGTTAAAAAGTAACCAGGATGGCACTTACGTCGACCACTGAAAGTAGAGAATAGATGGCACCCAGTTCAGCTCAAATACAGACTGGCTATAAAGAACTACAAAACATATCGTTTATACGAAAGTGGTTTCGCAGTTTTTTAACAGAAGATCAGTTGTTCTGGGATAGCTTTTTGTTCTGTCATTCGTCCTAGCTTCGCTTGCTACTTACGAATCAATGTATTTAATACACAATCTACTATAGTTTGGTTTGTAAGGGTTCGTTATGTTTTTACGAGTCGATCACGGATTGATATCAGTTAGAGAACCATTGAAAACCGGGGAGTACTGGACGGCTGCTGTTTCACCCTAATTTGGGAATCATAGGCAGTACGCACCCACTGAGATTCGAACCCAGTGCCACTGCGTCGGTGGCACAGTGGTTAGGACTCTCGCCGAACATGCATATGGTCCGAGGTTCGATTCCCTGCCGACGCACACTTGATATCTATGGTCGGCCTGCAAAATTTGGGCTACCGATATTCATGCTGAAAATTCTACGCTTGTACCAAAAATACAGCGTGGAATCAAGCTGTAATCAAAAATAAAAAAATAAAGTAACAAATAAATAAAATAACTTCTGCCACGTAGTAATAGCTGAATTTAATTAAGTCTCCTGGGGTGGCTTACAAAATTCGGTGATAGTATTAGCGTGCAAGGGTGGTGTCAATGTAGAGGAAGACTGAACGATCAACTTATGCTTGATTGATCAAACCCAAATCTATATTTTCGGAGTTATCAATCCAGCTGTCATCCTCTCATCGTTCGATGTTCAGTGTAAGACAGAAAACTATCAGAAGTTGTCGGCCACGTCTCGTAAACCGTTAATGCCCAGCTCTTGCTGCACTCGAGCTCACGCTGTTCCTTGAAGTTCCTCAGAAACCCTCAGTAATAACGGACGCAAAAACCAAACCACCGATTGGCGACTCGAGGATTCTTTATTGTAATATCAATATATAAACATTGTTACAACTAAGGTTTCTCACAGTTGTCTCCTGATTTCTTTCTGAACGGCGACCGATGAGACGATGCCTGTCGTATTGATGCCTCCGCGAAAATTGGGGAAGTTGGTTTTGAGCAAACATCCATGAATTGATCGTTCAATCTTCAACTACATTGACAGTCACCGGCAAAATACGGATCCATTCCTTTTTTCCATCACGACCAATACACGTTGACTTGGATGCCATTGCGAGAACCTGGGTCACACGGACAGAGCTGAAATGGAAAACAAACAGAAAAGCCAACACACCACAGGCATACCCACAGCACAATCAGACTCATCAATAACGACCTACGGGCTCCAGTTAAAGGCATTCCCTTGATATCTTGCAACACCATCGCCACTTGCTTGAATGACTCTTGCAGAACGCAGCGTGACCATAGCACCACCTCATGATACTCTTCGCACACACTCTTATCTATTCACTACCAATTACCACTGAAATCGCTTGTCACTCATTCTGCCTCAATTCTAGTAACGGTGACGTATGCGAGCTTCAGTCGTCTACACTCTTCCTCCCCGGCGTGTGGGACCACAGCCAACTGTTATCTCCGTGTGCATTTCATTCTCAGCAATAGCCCAGCCTCCCCGGCGTGTACGACACATCTGCTGTCTTTAACATCAATCAATTCATTCACGGATGTGGAAGACTAGAATCAACTTCAGAAGTAAGCGTGACGAAAAATTTAACAAAATTATGCAATAACAACAAGGTACGAAAACAACGAGTAAACACAATGAATCCAAAGACACCAATTGATGACACACAACACATATATACAAACAGTACACACAAACTCGCAGATCATGTCTTGATGTAATTCCTTTGAAGAATCGCAGGACTTACACCAGTACGCCTACAATCCTTCACAGGTTGACGATTGTAAGTTGTGGAATGTCCGGACACAAACAAGATTAACCAACAATTACGATAATTGGAACTCACACAGTTATGTAACACAAACATATGTACAATCAGCACATCAAATGTTGCGGATTCTGCCTTGATGAACTACCCTTGAAGAACTGTAGGACTCACAGCAGTACGCCTACATTCCTTCTCAGGTTGATGATCCAAGTGGAAGTCGTCCGGACACAAACAGAATTACCAACAGCTAGATGACAGATGATATCAATTCAGTATATACAATATGAACTTGTGTACAAAATCACACACCAAGCACATTGGACTTCTCATTGATGCGCTACCCCTTGAAGAATTGTAGGACTTACAGCAGTACGCCTACAACCCTTCTCAGGTTGATGCTCTAGGTTGGAAAATCGTTGCAGAGTTCATTGGCTGATTTCCTTCTATCAGCTATATCCTCAAATCTGAACGGTAACACGCTCATGTCATTGTATCGTAGAATATAGATGACGAACAAACATACGACATACCTGATCAACCAAGTGTAAAAACAGAGTAATTTACACCAAAGATAATAGCATTCATATAGCAACTTGAAAGTAGAAATGCCTTTATTCATGCAAGTCAATTTAACAATTACTCTCTCGTACACACTTTGCTTATCTCACTAAACTGAGCAATATCTTTCGTCTTTTCGAATGCATTAATACTATCAAAGTCATTGCACAAGGTACTTGAGTTGATGGGCGTCTTTTCCATTATGGATGACAACACCAACGACGACTGATTGATACCAATTGATGAAGTTGGCGGGGGATCAGTAGCTTTGTTGTTCGGCTTTCAGAAATTTGCCTAACTGGAAGACCACCACCACCGCTGTCTTTTACTATCAGCTCAGGTTTAGCACTAGCATCTGATGATAGGTGGGCTACATGCTGATCAATTAAACTGACGGTCTGACAAGTATGCATGCCTTATGCAGCTGCATTTATTTGTACTTCAACTTTGAGCTGTACAGAACCCTTATTTAACTTAGCAGTAGTAGGGGAGTGTCAATGTAGTTGAAGATTGAACGATCAATTCATGGATGTTTGCTCAAAACCAACTTCCCCAATTTTCGCGGAGGCATCAATACGACAGGCATCGTCTCATCGGTCGCTGTTCAGAAAGAAGTCAGCAATAAACCGTCAGAAGTAATATTGTGATTTATAATTGTAATATTTGTTCACAGACCTCAATGATAACACTTTTTATATGTTGGTGTTACAATAAAGAATTCTTGAGTGGCCAATCGGTGTTTTGTTTGTCGCGTCCGTTATTGCTAAGCGTTTCTGAGAAACTTCAAGGAACAACGTGAGTCCCAGCGTAGCAAGAGCTGGGCATTGACGGCTTTCGAGACGTGACTGACACCTTGTGTATAATAACCTTATTGTTGGTTACGTATCGGCGCAAGAATAAAGGATTCTCGAGTCGCCAATCTGTGTTCTGGTCTTTCCCGTTGGTTATTACACATTGTTTCTGAAAGTCTTCCAGGGACAGCGTGAAGTCCAGCGTAGTAGGAGCTGGACATTGATAGTTTCTGAGAGTTGGCTGACAGTTTCTGATAGTTTCTGTTCATCTTTCCTGGTGCCGGCCAAGTCTTCTTTGAACAAGAGTTATCTGTAACTTTTCTGGAATTTTTGGTCAAGTTCCGTGATGCCTGGGTCAAAGTAGGGACAGAGCGTCTTGGAAGCAGGCAAGAAAGTAAGTATTGCTGAGTTGCTTGTTAATTGTAATGATATTTATGATGCTCAGCATGATGAGTCTGTTGTTCATGTTTCGCCGTCTAGGGATAATACGAATAATAAGCTTCCTAAATACGAACCTCAATGTTTCGATGGAAACCCAGCTGACTATTTACAAATTGTAAGGGAGTTTGAAATCATGTTGAGTAGTTTTTTATTAAATGATGAAATGAAGTCGATGTATTTGATGAGGTACTGCACTGGAGTTGCTCCGAGAGCTATACATTGCTGTAAGTTCATTCCCCCTAACGAAAGATACTCTGAGGCTATGAGTTTACTGCGTCAAATGTATGGAAGACCTTCGATGATTGTAAGGAACGTATTCGAGGCTGTTGAAGGTAATAGTAGTCAATCGGGAGATGACTCCAAGTCACTCTCTGAATTTTGGATAATCTGATGACTTACAAGAATGCATTGATTTCGACGAATTGCGTGAGTGATCTGAACTCAAGTTCAGTCCTAGACGTAATAGCGAGACGCCTACCTACCCGACTGCAAAGGAAGTGGGTGAAGATAAGCTCTCGTATAGAGGATGAAGATATTGAGCCAAAGTTTGATGATGTTCTGAAACTGGTAAAGGATAGTGTCAATCAGTCTATGAGCATGTTTGCCACTATATTGCATCCCACCCCTGGAATGGAGCAGTCTGAGGGCAAAACGCAATCATTGATGACGAAAGGGTCTCAGAGAAGTGAATATCGAGAAAGCTTTATGGTGTCTATTAATCTACATAATTTTAGTGAGTGTAACAGGTTTCGTGGGACATCCCCAACACATTGGTTACAGGTTGCGAGACAACACGTTTGCAAGAGGTGCATACAAAGGTGAACTGTGAATTAGTGAGCAAATTTGATGGTAAGCTAAATGTGAAATCAAGGTCTGACTCCGAATTGTGTGACGATAATGGTGCCTATAGTTGCCTGATGATGAAGCCTGTAGTTGCAAGTGGTAAGCCATTGTTGAATAGAGTGTCATAGACGACACCACAGTTTGTGCAGGAGAAGAGGGTTACAGTTTCAGAACCCAGTTCTTACTGCACAAGTTTACAAGGTATTACTAGTCAGAGTAAAGGTAAAAAACCTTTAAGGATTTGTAAGTTCACGGTCATTCTGGTTCCAGATCGAAAAGGATAAAAACTTTACCGGTTGCTGAATCAATAGTACTTCTCTGAATGTTTAGCTGTATTCTAACTGCTGTGGTGGGCCCTTTGCAGATTATGTTACTTTAAACATCGTTTACGGTAAACTAACTATCGTTTTTATAAGCCATTTGTACACTTTTGTGAGTAACCCACCATATCGACCAAATGTAATGCAACACTCAGTTGTTACGCGCATTTTCAAACAATAATGGTGCCTAGGATTATATCATATAAATTGATTTAAACCAATGCAAAGTGTGTTTACTCTGATTATTCCATTATCCTCTCTTGTATATATATATATATATATATATATATATATATATATATATGTGTCAGTGAAAAATTTTAAACATGCTTATTCTATGTATACATTATTATCATAGTGATGATGCCTGTCAACTGGCAGGTGCATTAAAAGACAGTATATTATTATAAGATTAATTTTACAGTTGTAATAGGGAATTGACTTCAAGCTTCATTTATTTTCCGAAGTATCTGTGATCCATCCAACGAATACTTGGGTTTTTTTTGTTAATGCGAAGTTAATGTCTCTATATCTCTGGATGGGATCCATTGAAACACTAGTTATCAGATTTTTCCCATAAACTAAAGACAGAACGACAGCAACCGAAAATCATTTAATTTGAACAATACTAATGCTTATAAAATTGGTGTATCCTACATAGCTAGGAAAAAATATGTGCCTTATTATATTATCTTTACTAACTATGCTTATTAACGGAATGTGTAATTTATCGAATTGATTATGCCTGTAAACTGGCGCCCCTCATGTACATAATGAGAATATATTATTATTGTTATTAATATGTTTGTGAAGTAGAGTTAAAGGTAGATGTAGTTGCAGAAGGTATAGATACAAGGGTCACCGTCAGTGTAAATGATCAGTGTGTAGCCCTCCTATCATCAGATAATAAAGCTGAACTGGAGCTAATAATGAAAGTTAGCAGTGGCAGTGACATTGTGGATAGCCAGACTTATAAACGTCGAAAAACAAGAGCTTCTGATGAACCATTAAGTTCATCGACTTGTGTCACTCAGTCGTTATTGGTGTTGTCACCCAAAAAGAAAGGGACGTCCGTGAATTCACGTGCCTTATGCTATGACTACTCAAGTGTCAGTCCGTTTGAAAGAACGAAAGTCAATGATCAGTTAGGTGAGGATAAGCCTAATGTGTATGACAGGGTAATTGTTAAATTGACTTGTACGAATTAAGGTTGTACAAGTTTCAAATTACTATTTGAATGTCATTACCTTTCGTATAAATTACTCTGTTTATACGCTTGGTTGATCAGATAGGTCGTGTGTTTGTTAATCATCTATATTCTACGATACAATGACATGGGCGTGTCACCGTTCAGAGTTGAGGGTATAGATGCTAGAAGGAGGTCAGCAAATGAACTCTGCGACAAATTTCCAACCTTGGGTGTCAACTTGAGAAGTGTTTTAGGTGTACCGTTATGGGTCCTACAATTCTTCAAAGGGTAGAGCATCGATGAGCAGCCCAACGAGCTTAGAGTGTTATTTTGTACGTATGCTCATATTGTATATACTGAATTGGTATTGCCTCTCATATGTCTGATGGTAATTTTGTTTGTGTCCGGACGTGTTCCACGTGTATCATCAACCTGAAAAGGGTTGCAGGCGTACTGGTGTAGGTCCTGAGATTCTTCAAAGGAATTACATCAAGACATGATCTGCGAGTTTGTGTGTACTGTTTGTATATATGTGTTGTGTGTCATCAATTGGTGTCTTTGGATTCATTGTGTTTACTCGTTGTTTTCGTACCTTGTTGTTATTGCATAATTTTGTTAAATTTTTCGTCACGCTTACTTCTGAAGTTGATTCTAGTCTTCCACATCCGTGAATGAATTGATTGATGTTAAAGACAGCAGATGTGTCGTACACGCCGGGGAGGCTGGGCTATTGCTGAGAATGAAATGCACACGGAGATAATAGTTGGCTGTGGTCCCACACGCCGGGGAGGAAGAGTGTAGACGACTGAAGCTCGCATACGTCACCGTTACTAGAATTGAGGCAGAATGAGTGACAAGCGATTTCAGTGGTAATTGGTAGTGAATAGATAAGAGTGTGTGCGAAGAGTATCATGAGGTGGTGCTATGGTCACGCTGCGTTCTGCAAGAGTCATTCAAGCAAGTGGCGATGGTGTTGCAAGATGTCAAGGGAATGCCTTTAACTGGAGCCCGTAGGTCGTTATTGATGAGTCTGATTGTGCTGTGGGTATGCCTGTGGTGTGTTGGCTTTTCTGTTTGTTTTCCATTTCAGCTCTGTCCGTGTGACCCAGGTTCTCGCAATGGCATCCAAGTCAACGTGTATTGGTCGTGATAGAAAAAAGGGATAGATCTCTTTGGTGCTTGACATTTTTTATCTCTGCATTGTTTAAATACTTACTGTTGCTAGTTAATATATTTCTTGTATGAATTGAATAATAATTAGGCCAAATACAAATTCCTAAATCCATCACTCTTTGTGTTTTGGTTGGATTCTGGTAGTTCGGTCTTCTCGAAATACTAATACTACCATTACAAATAATCACAACAATCCCTCTTTTGCCGGGGAGTGTAAATGTAGTTGAAGACTGAACGAACAATTCATGGTTGTTTGCTCAAACACAAATCTATATTTTTCGCGGGAGTTATCAATCCAGCTGTCATCCTCTCATCGTTCGCTGTTCAGTGGAAGACAGAAAACTATCAGAAGTATTATCACGATATATTGTTATAACATTTATTCTTAGACCTTGTGTATAATAACCTTATTGTTGGTTACATATTGGCGCAAGAATAAAGGATTCTCGAGTCGCCAATCTGTGTTCTGGTCTTTCCCGTTGGTTATTACACATTGTTTCTGAAAGTCTTCCAGGGACAGCGTGAAGTCCAGCGTAGTAGGAGCTGGACATTGACAGTTTCTGAGAGTCGGCTGACAAGTGGTTCAGCGTTTAATTGCATTAATAGAGGCGAATCAGTTACTGTTTAGTGGTAAACTTACTATTGTTTCCTCCGCGAAGTGATATGCCAAAGTAACAGCCAGCGATTGTTATGAAAATCTACGTTAATTAATATTAACCATCAACATAGATGAGATATCCTAGTAGGCCAAGTGCTAAGAGTAAAATTTCCCCCTGAGAAATACAGTACTGGATCTTCACCTGCTGTTCCGTTCACCTGCAGTAGATGGGGCACTGTGGATTCAACCTGAAGAAGATGCATTAGTTGGTTACAACCTTAGTACGACAGAGTTTTCCAAAGAGCTTGGAGCAGATAGTTATTGATTTAGTGGCCATTTTTCGGGGTTTTCAAATGCTTTGATGGGGAAACATTCAGAACGACCCACACTATGACCACTGCACTTAGGTAACCAGTCTTTGCTCTCTCAAATAATCAGATATCATGGAGTTTGTATAGGTTGCAAGCTCTGACAAGAAACTGTCAAAAATATTTTATCCTCCAGACGGTAAGTGAAAATAAAGATTCAGATTCTTTTCATTATCAGGTGACAGGAAGATACACAGATTTAACCATACGTATCATACCTTAAGTAATGACTTAAGTGTTGGCTATTTAATTTTGGCCACTTCTTTTAGTACAGGCGAATAGAATTTACGTTAAAGGCCTCAAAAGCTGCATAAATTAATACCCCTGCTGTGTTAGGTGGTCTTTCTGGATGCTGGATCCACACGGAAATATAAACGAGAGTGACACATTCCGCCTGACCAAAAACTTCCAAACCCTGAGAGAGGCGTTAGATATAGTTCACAAAGAAGTGACACGCTGTCCGTGCTATTTGAAGAATGGCTTGATGCGGCTGCACGAAGTATAATGTTATATTCTCAGATTCTTGTGGCTTCGAACTAATTCTGCAACAGCGATTCCCAAAGACCACTTGAAATACTGAGTTGTTTTGAACCATTTCGCTCTACTTTTGCTACACATGCAGTGATATCTGACTAAAAGAGTGTCAGTCACGTCTCATAAACCGTTAATGCCCAGCTCTTGCCACGCTGGGCCTCACGCTGTCCCTCGAAGCGTTTCAGAAACGCTCAGTACCAACGGACGCACAAACCAGAACACAGATTGGCGACTCGAGAATTCTGTGTTCTAACACCAACATGTAACCAGCTTTGTTAGTATTACAGACTAAGGTCTAAGAACAAATATTACAACAATAAATCACGATATTACTTCTGATAGTTTTTTCTAGCTTCTTTCTGAACAGCGACCGATGAGACGATGACTGCCGGATTGATCACCCGCGAAAATTATGGGGAAGGTGGGTTTGAACTAACAACCATAAATTGATCGTTCAGTCTTCAACTGCATTGACAAAGAATATTTGCGTTACAGAATTCGTCTAAGCTGCATTTGCCGCTCAACACGTATGTCCACGTGACATTAGTCTTTCTAGTTTGGGTGAAATGACTCATTCATACGGTATATTTTCTGCCAGAAATCTTGATGTGATTGCCTGTAACGTAACAGTGAACCCCTATCGTCTGAACCTGACTAGTTCTCTTTGGATGCTGTTCAGTGCAGCATTCGTGTCCATCTCAAGGTCCTTTCTTTAACGCATTGAGTGAACGTTTACCCTTTCGTTAATTAGTAATGAATATAGGAGAGAAAGGATTACAAGTTTCAATTTTCTGGGAATGACCTGAGCTAAGCCCTCTTTCGAATGCGTTTGTTGCCTTATGCACCAGTAGAACCGTCCTGCTGAACAAAGTTTTCTATACCTGCATCCTGGATTAGATCTAACCAGTTGATTCCCTACCACTGGTTTCGTCAGTGATCAAGTGTTGGTCGCAAATAATGATTACAATGAGTCACCATATGGACTCGTACACCTCTTTTGCTATCTATCAACTTATATTTCTTGCTCAAATATTTAATTGGCAATGGATATAAACTGCCTGCGTTAGAATATTTGGCACAAAATGCATGATTCACACAGAAATTCAATGCTTGCGCCCGGCTTCATTTCCGAGCAGCTTTGAGTATTGTACCACCTCCGTCGAAAGCTGAGTGTGTGTAACGTTTGCATTACATTTTTACGTGATTCGTTACATAAAATTTATCTTGTTGTAGTACTTGCACAAGTACTATACTACCTCCATACTTGTAACCACTAACTCTTATTTCTAATAGTTATGTTTAATCAAAGTATAAAGCGACGAACCCAATCCCCTGTAAAACTGGTGTCTAATATAACGTCCTTGATTGCTACATCAAGCAACACCCCCTACAAACGGCTATAGTGAGTCACATAACTCACTTGTATGCCGTAAGCGTCGAGCTGAAAC
Organism: Trichobilharzia regenti; assembly: GCA_944472135.2. NCBI lineage: Eukaryota > Metazoa > Platyhelminthes > Trematoda > Strigeidida > Schistosomatidae > Trichobilharzia > Trichobilharzia regenti. The sequence goes on from OX235267.1 coordinate 32,591,090, forward strand.
TGAGGATAAAACTGTACTGACAGCTAGTGTCAATGGAGTTGAAGATTGAACGATCAATTCTTGGTTGTTTGCTCAAAACCAACTTCCCCAATTTTCTCGGAGGCATCAATACGACAGTCATCGTCTCATCGGTCGCTGTTCAGAAGGAAGAGTAAAACATCGTCAGAAACCTTAGTCATACTTGATTTATATGTTGGTGTAACAATACAGAATACTCAAGTCAACAATTGGTGTTTTGCTTTTTCCGTCCGTTATTACTAAGCGTTTCTGAGAAACTTCAAGGAACAGCGTGAGCCCGAGCGTAGCAAGAGCTGGGCATTAACGGTTTACGAGACGTGACTGACAGTTTCTGACGATAGAAACAGATTCTGGTGAATTCAAACAGTTGGTGAAAGTTCGGATAGTCGCCGTTCATTTTTCCTGGTGCCGGTCAAGTCCTCTTTGAACAAGCAATATCTGGATCTATATGCATTACTAGATATCATGGAGCCTTCTCGATATCCACGTCTCTGAGGCCTATTCGTCATCAATGATTGCGTTTTACCCTCAGACTGCTCTATTCTAGGGGTGAGATTCAATATACTGGCAAACTTGCTCATATATCGATTGACACTATTGTTTACCAGTTTCAGGATATCATCAAATCTTGGCTCGATACCCTCATCCTCCATACGGGAGCTTATCTTCACCCACTTCCTTTGCAGTCGAGTAGGCAGGCGTCTTGCTATTACTTCTAGTATAAAACTCGAGTTGATGTCACTCATGCAATTCATAGAAATCAAGGTATTCTTATAAGTCATAAGATTATCTAAAAACTCAGTAAGTGCGTTGGAGTCATCTCGAAGTTGGCCGCCATTACCTTTGACAGCCTCGAATAATTTCCCTACAATCATCGAAGGTCTTCCAAACCTTTGACGTGGTATGCTCATAGCCTCGTAGTAGCCCTCTTTTGACTTCATAAACTTACAGCACTGTATTGCTCTTGAAGCATCTCCAGTGCAATACCTCATCAAATACATCAATTTCAATTCATCACTTAATAGAAAACTACTAAACATTATCTCAAACTCCTTTACAAATTGTAAATAATCGGCCGGGTTTCCATCAAAACACCGTGGTTCTAACTTAGGGAGTTTGATGTTCCTATTATCCCTGAACGGCGAAACAGTAACATCAACCATGTCATGCCTAACATCAGACACATCGTTACAAGTAACAGACAAGTTAACATGACTTACCTTCCTGTTTGCATCCAAGACACTCTGTCCCTTCTTTGACCCAGGCATTGTTGAACTTGACCCAATTCCAAAAACGTTCCAGATATTGCTTGTTCAAAGAGGACTTGACCGGCACCAGGAAAAATGAACGGCGACTATCCGAACTTTCACCAACTGTTTGAATTCACCAGAATCTGTTTCTATCGTCAGAAACTGTCAGTCACGTCTCGTAAACCGTTAATGCCCAGCTCTTGCTACGCTCGGGCTCACGCTGTTCCTTGAAGTTTCTCAGAAACGCTTAGTAATAACGGACGGAAAAAGCAAAACACCAATTGTTGACTTGAGTATTCTGTATTGTTACACCAACATATAAATCAAGTATGACTAAGGTTTCTGACGATGTTTTACTCTTCCTTCTGAACAGCGACCGATGAGACGATGACTGTCGTATTGATGCCTCCGAGAAAATTGGGGAAGTTGGTTTTGAGCAAACAACCAAGAATTGATCGTTCAATCTTCAACTCCATTGACACTAGCTGTCAGTACAGTTTTATCCTCAGTTTCAGCTCGACGCTTACGGCATACAAGTGAGTTATGTGACTCACTATAGCCGTTTGTAGGGGGTGTTGCTTGATGTAGCAATCAAGGACGTTATATTAGACACCAGTTTTACAGGGGATTGGGTTCGTCGCTTTATACTTTGATTAAACATAACTATTAGAAATAAGAGTTAGTGGTTACAAGTATGGAGGTAGTATAGTACTTGTGCAAGTACTACAACAAGATAAATTTTATGTAACGAATCACGTAAAAATGTAATGCAAACGTTACACACACTCAGCTTTCGACGGAGGTGGTACAATACTCAAAGCTGCTCGGAAATGAAGCCGGGCGCAAGCATTGAATTTCTGTGTGAATCATGCATTTTGTGCCAAATATTCTAACGCAGGCAGTTTATATCCATTGCCAATTAAATATTTGAGCAAGAAATATAAGTTGATAGATAGCAAAAGAGGTGTACGAGTCCATATGGTGACTCATTGTAATCATTATTTGCGACCAACACTTGATCACTGACGAAACCAGTGGTAGGGAATCAACTGGTTAGATCTAATCCAGGATGCAGGTATAGAAAACTTTGTTCAGCAGGACGGTTCTACTGGTGCATAAGGCAACAAACGCATTCGAAAGAGGGCTTAGCTCAGGTCATTCCCAGAAAATTGAAACTTGTAATCCTTTCTCTCCTATATTCATTACTAATTAACGAAAGGGTAAACGTTCACTCAATGCGTTAAAGAAAGGACCTTGAGATGGACACGAATGCTGCACTGAACAGCATCCAAAGAGAACTAGTCAGGTTCAGACGATAGGGGTTCACTGTTACGTTACAGGCAATCACATCAAGATTTCTGGCAGAAAATATACCGTATGAATGAGTCATTTCACCCAAACTAGAAAGACTAATGTCACGTGGACATACGTGTTGAGCGGCAAATGCAGCTTAGACGAATTCTGTAACGCAAATACTCTTTGTCAATGCAGTTGAAGACTGAACGATCAATTCATGGTTGTTAGCTCAAACCCACCTTCCCCATAATTTTCGCGGGTGATCAATCCGGCAGTCATCGTCTCATCGGTCGCTGTTCAGAAAGAAGCTAGAAAAAACTATCAGAAGTAATATCGTGATTTATTGTTGTAATATTTGTTCTTAGACCTTAGTCTGTAATACTAACAAAGCTGGTTACATGTTGGTGTTAGAACACAGAATTCTCGAGTCGCCAATCTGTGTTCTGGTTTGTGCGTCCGTTGGTACTGAGCGTTTCTGAAACGCTTCGAGGGACAGCGTGAGGCCCAGCGTGGCAAGAGCTGGGCATTAACGGTTTATGAGACGTGACTGACACTCTTTTAGTCAGATATCACTGCATGTGTAGCAAAAGTAGAGCGAAATGGTTCAAAACAACTCAGTATTTCAAGTGGTCTTTGGGAATCGCTGTTGCAGAATTAGTTCGAAGCCACAAGAATCTGAGAATATAACATTATACTTCGTGCAGCCGCATCAAGCCATTCTTCAAATAGCACGGACAGCGTGTCACTTCTTTGTGAACTATATCTAACGCCTCTCTCAGGGTTTGGAAGTTTTTGGTCAGGCGGAATGTGTCACTCTCGTTTATATTTCCGTGTGGATCCAGCATCCAGAAAGACCACCTAACACAGCAGGGGTATTAATTTATGCAGCTTTTGAGGCCTTTAACGTAAATTCTATTCGCCTGTACTAAAAGAAGTGGCCAAAATTAAATAGCCAACACTTAAGTCATTACTTAAGGTATGATACGTATGGTTAAATCTGTGTATCTTCCTGTCACCTGATAATGAAAAGAATCTGAATCTTTATTTTCACTTACCGTCTGGAGGATAAAATATTTTTGACAGTTTCTTGTCAGAGCTTGCAACCTATACAAACTCCATGATATCTGATTATTTGAGAGAGCAAAGACTGGTTACCTAAGTGCAGTGGTCATAGTGTGGGTCGTTCTGAATGTTTCCCCATCAAAGCATTTGAAAACCCCGAAAAATGGCCACTAAATCAATAACTATCTGCTCCAAGCTCTTTGGAAAACTCTGTCGTACTAAGGTTGTAACCAACTAATGCATCTTCTTCAGGTTGAATCCACAGTGCCCCATCTACTGCAGGTGAACGGAACAGCAGGTGAAGATCCAGTACTGTATTTCTCAGGGGGAAATTTTACTCTTAGCACTTGGCCTACTAGGATATCTCATCTATGTTGATGGTTAATATTAATTAACGTAGATTTTCATAACAATCGCTGGCTGTTACTTTGGCATATCACTTCGCGGAGGAAACAATAGTAAGTTTACCACTAAACAGTAACTGATTCGCCTCTATTAATGCAATTAAACGCTGAACCACTTGTCAGCCGACTCTCAGAAACTGTCAATGTCCAGCTCCTACTACGCTGGACTTCACGCTGTCCCTGGAAGACTTTCAGAAACAATGTGTAATAACCAACGGGAAAGACCAGAACACAGATTGGCGACTCGAGAATCCTTTATTCTTGCGCCAATATGTAACCAACAATAAGGTTATTATACACAAGGTCTAAGAATAAATGTTATAACAATATATCGTGATAATACTTCTGATAGTTTTCTGTCTTCCACTGAACAGCGAACGATGAGAGGATGACAGCTGGATTGATAACTCCCGCGAAAAATATAGATTTGTGTTTGAGCAAACAACCATGAATTGTTCGTTCAGTCTTCAACTACATTTACACTCCCCGGCAAAAGAGGGATTGTTGTGATTATTTGTAATGGTAGTATTAGTATTTCGAGAAGACCGAACTACCAGAATCCAACCAAAACACAAAGAGTGATGGATTTAGGAATTTGTATTTGGCCTAATTATTATTCAATTCATACAAGAAATATATTAACTAGCAACAGTAAGTATTTAAACAATGCAGAGATAAAAAATGTCAAGCACCAAAGAGATCTATCCCTTTTTTCTATCACGACCAATACACGTTGACTTGGATGCCATTGCGAGAACCTGGGTCACACGGACAGAGCTGAAATGGAAAACAAACAGAAAAGCCAACACACCACAGGCATACCCACAGCACAATCAGACTCATCAATAACGACCTACGGGCTCCAGTTAAAGGCATTCCCTTGACATCTTGCAACACCATCGCCACTTGCTTGAATGACTCTTGCAGAACGCAGCGTGACCATAGCACCACCTCATGATACTCTTCGCACACACTCTTATCTATTCACTACCAATTACCACTGAAATCGCTTGTCACTCATTCTGCCTCAATTCTAGTAACGGTGACGTATGCGAGCTTCAGTCGTCTACACTCTTCCTCCCCGGCGTGTGGGACCACAGCCAACTATTATCTCCGTGTGCATTTCATTCTCAGCAATAGCCCAGCCTCCCCGGCGTGTACGACACATCTGCTGTCTTTAACATCAATCAATTCATTCACGGATGTGGAAGACTAGAATCAACTTCAGAAGTAAGCGTGACGAAAAATTTAACAAAATTATGCAATAACAACAAGGTACGAAAACAACGAGTAAACACAATGAATCCAAAGACACCAATTGATGACACACAACACATATATACAAACAGTACACACAAACTCGCAGATCATGTCTTGATGTAATTCCTTTGAAGAATCTCAGGACCTACACCAGTACGCCTGCAACCCTTTTCAGGTTGATGATACACGTGGAACACGTCCGGACACAAACAAAATTACCATCAGACATATGAGAGGCAATACCAATTCAGTATATACAATATGAGCATACGTACAAAATAACACTCTAAGCTCGTTGGGCTGCTCATCGATGCTCTACCCTTTGAAGAATTGTAGGACCCACAACGGTACACCTAAAACACTTCTCAAGTTGACACCCAAGGTTGGAAATTTGTCGCAGAGTTCATTTGCTGACCTCCTTCTAGCATCTATACCCTCAACTCTGAACGGTGACACGCCCATGTCATTGTATCGTAGAATATAGATGATTAACAAACACACGACCTATCTGATCAACCAAGCGTATAAACAGAGTAATTTATACGAAAGGTAATGACATTCAAATAGTAATTTGAAACTTGTACAACCTTAATTCGTACAAGTCAATTTAACAATTACCCTGTCATACACATTAGGCTTATCCTCACCTAACTGATCATTGACTTTCGTTCTTTCAAACGGACTGACACTTGAGTAGTCATAGCATAAGGCACGTGAATTCACGGACGTCCCTTTCTTTTTGGGTGACAACACCAATAACGACTGAGTGACACAAGTCGATGAACTTAATGGTTCATCAGAAGCTCTTGTTTTTCGACGTTTATAAGTCTGGCTATCCACAATGTCACTGCCACTGCTAACTTTCATTATTAGCTCCAGTTCAGCTTTATTATCTGATGATAGGAGGGCTACACACTGATCATTTACACTGACGGTGACCCTTGTATCTATACCTTCTGCAACTACATCTACCTTTAACTCTACTTCACAAACATATTAATAACAATAATAATATATTCTCATTATGTACATGAGGGGCGCCAGTTTACAGGCATAATCAATTCGATAAATTACACATTCCGTTAATAAGCATAGTTAGTAAAGATAATATAATAAGGCACATATTTTTTCCTAGCTATGTAGGATACACCAATTTTATAAGCATTAGTATTGTTCAAATTAAATGATTTTCGGTTGCTGTCGTTCTGTCTTTAGTTTATGGGAAAAATCTGATAACTAGTGTTTCAATGGATCCCATCCAGAGATATAGAGACATTAACTTCGCATTAACAAAAAAACCCAAGTATTCGTTGGATGGATCACAGATACTTCGGAAAATAAATGAAGCTTGAAGTCAATTCCCTATTACAACTGTAAAATTAATCTTATAATAATATACTGTCTTTTAATGCACCTGCCAGTTGACAGGCATCATCACTATGATAATAATGTATACATAGAATAAGCATGTTTAAAATTTTTCACTGACACAATATATATATATATATATATATATATATATATATATATACAAGAGAGGATAATGGAATAATCAGAGTAAACACACTTTGCATTGGTTTAAATCAATTTATATGATATAATCCTAGGCACCATTATTGTTTGAAAATGCGCGTAACAACTGAGTGTTGCATTACATTTGGTCGATATGGTGGGTTACTCACAAAAGTGTACAAATGGCTTATAAAAACGATAGTTAGTTTACCGTAAACGATGTTTAAAGTAACATAATCTGCAAAGGGCCCACCACAGCAGTTAGAATACAGCTAAACATTCAGAGAAGTACTATTGATTCAGCAACCGGTAAAGTTTTTATCCTTTTCGATCTGGAACCAGAATGACCGTGAACTTACAAATCCTTAAAGGTTTTTTACCTTTACTCTGACTAGTAATACCTTGTAAACTTGTGCAGTAAGAACTGGGTTCTGAAACTGTAACCCTCTTCTCCTGCACAAACTGTGGTGTCGTCTATGACACTCTATTCAACAATGGCTTACCACTTGCAACTACAGGCTTCATCATCAGGCAACTATAGGCACCATTATCGTCACACAATTCGGAGTCAGACCTTGATTTCACATTTAGCTTACCATCAAATTTGCTCACTAATTCACAGTTCACCTTTGTATGCACCTCTTGCAAACGTGTTGTCTCGCAACCTGTAACCAATGTGTTGGGGATGTCCCACGAAACCTGTTACACTCACTAAAATTATGTAGATTAATAGACACCATAAAGCTTTCTCGATATTCACTTCTCTGAGACCCTTTCGTCATCAATGATTGCGTTTTGCCCTCAGACTGCTCCATTCCAGGGGTGGGATGCAATATAGTGGCAAACATGCTCATAGACTGATTGACACTATCCTTTACCAGTTTCAGAACATCATCAAACTTTGGCTCAATATCTTCATCCTCTATACGAGAGCTTATCTTCACCCACTTCCTTTGCAGTCGGGTAGGTAGGCGTCTCGCTATTACGTCTAGGACTGAACTTGAGTTCAGATCACTCACGCAATTCGTCGAAATCAATGCATTCTTGTAAGTCATCAGATTATCCAAAATTCAGAGAGTGACTTGGAGTCATCTCCCGATTGACTACTATTACCTTCAACAGCCTCGAATACGTTCCTTACAATCATCGAAGGTCTTCCATACATTTGACGCAGTAAACTCATAGCCTCAGAGTATCTTTCGTTAGGGGGAATGAACTTACAGCAATGTATAGCTCTCGGAGCAACTCCAGTGCAGTACCTCATCAAATACATCGACTTCATTTCATCATTTAATAAAAAACTACTCAACATGATTTCAAACTCCCTTACAATTTGTAAATAGTCAGCTGGGTTTCCATCGAAACATTGAGGTTCGTATTTAGGAAGCTTATTATTCGTATTATCCCTAGACGGCGAAACATGAACAACAGACTCATCATGCTGAGCATCATAAATATCATTACAATTAACAAGCAACTCAGCAATACTTACTTTCTTGCCTGCTTCCAAGACGCTCTGTCCCTACTTTGACCCAGGCATCACGGAACTTGACCAAAAATTCCAGAAAAGTTACAGATAACTCTTGTTCAAAGAAGACTTGGCCGGCACCAGGAAAGATGAACAGAAACTATCAGAAACTGTCAGCCAACTCTCAGAAACTATCAATGTCCAGCTCCTACTACGCTGGACTTCACGCTGTCCCTGGAAGACTTTCAGAAACAATGTGTAATAACCAACGGGAAAGACCAGAACACAGATTGGCGACTCGAGAATCCTTTATTCTTGCGCCGATACGTAACCAACAATAAGGTTATTATACACAAGGTGTCAGTCACGTCTCGAAAGCCGTCAATGCCCAGCTCTTGCTACGCTGGGACTCACGTTGTTCCTTGAAGTTTCTCAGAAACGCTTAGCAATAACGGACGCGACAAACAAAACACCGATTGGCCACTCAAGAATTCTTTATTGTAACACCAACATATAAAAAGTGTTATCATTGAGGTCTGTGAACAAATATTACAATTATAAATCACAATATTACTTCTGACGGTTTATTGCTGACTTCTTTCTGAACAGCGACCGATGAGACGATGCCTGTCGTATTGATGCCTCCGCGAAAATTGGGGAAGTTGGTTTTGAGCAAACATCCATGAATTGATCGTTCAATCTTCAACTACATTGACACTCCCCTACTACTGCTAAGTTAAATAAGGGTTCTGTACAGCTCAAAGTTGAAGTACAAATAAATGCAGCTGCATAAGGCATGCATACTTGTCAGACCGTCAGTTTAATTGATCAGCATGTAGCCCACCTATCATCAGATGCTAGTGCTAAACCTGAGCTGATAGTAAAAGACAGCGGTGGTGGTGGTCTTCCAGTTAGGCAAATTTCTGAAAGCCGAACAACAAAGCTACTGATCCCCCGCCAACTTCATCAATTGGTATCAATCAGTCGTCGTTGGTGTTGTCATCCATAATGGAAAAGACGCCCATCAACTCAAGTACCTTGTGCAATGACTTTGATAGTATTAATGCATTCGAAAAGACGAAAGATATTGCTCAGTTTAGTGAGATAAGCAAAGTGTGTACGAGAGAGTAATTGTTAAATTGACTTGCATGAATAAAGGCATTTCTACTTTCAAGTTGCTATATGAATGCTATTATCTTTGGTGTAAATTACTCTGTTTTTACACTTGGTTGATCAGGTATGTCGTATGTTTGTTCGTCATCTATATTCTACGATACAATGACATGAGCGTGTTACCGTTCAGATTTGAGGATATAGCTGATAGAAGGAAATCAGCCAATGAACTCTGCAACGATTTTCCAACCTAGAGCATCAACCTGAGAAGGGTTGTAGGCGTACTGCTGTAAGTCCTACAATTCTTCAAGGGGTAGCGCATCAATGAGAAGTCCAATGTGCTTGGTGTGTGATTTTGTACACAAGTTCATATTGTATATACTGAATTGATATCATCTGTCATCTAGCTGTTGGTAATTCTGTTTGTGTCCGGACGACTTCCACTTGGATCATCAACCTGAGAAGGAATGTAGGCGTACTGCTGTGAGTCCTACAGTTCTTCAAGGGTAGTTCATCAAGGCAGAATCCGCAACATTTGATGTGCTGATTGTACATATGTTTGTGTTACATAACTGTGTGAGTTCCAATTATCGTAATTGTTGGTTAATCTTGTTTGTGTCCGGACATTCCACAACTTACAATCGTCAACCTGTGAAGGATTGTAGGCGTACTGGTGTAAGTCCTGCGATTCTTCAAAGGAATTACATCAAGACATGATCTGCGAGTTTGTGTGTACTGTTTGTATATATGTGTTGTGTGTCATCAATTGGTGTCTTTGGATTCATTGTGTTTACTCGTTGTTTTCGTACCTTGTTGTTATTGCATAATTTTGTTAAATTTTTCGTCACGCTTACTTCTGAAGTTGATTCTAGTCTTCCACATCCGTGAATGAATTGATTGATGTTAAAGACAGCAGATGTGTCGTACACGCCGGGGAGGCTGGGCTATTGCTGAGAATGAAATGCACACGGAGATAACAGTTGGCTGTGGTCCCACACGCCGGGGAGGAAGAGTGTAGACGACTGAAGCTCGCATACGTCACCGTTACTAGAATTGAGGCAGAATGAGTGACAAGCGATTTCAGTGGTAATTGGTAGTGAATAGATAAGAGTGTGTGCGAAGAGTATCATGAGGTGGTGCTATGGTCACGCTGCGTTCTGCAAGAGTCATTCAAGCAAGTGGCGATGGTGTTGCAAGATATCAAGGGAATGCCTTTAACTGGAGCCCGTAGGTCGTTATTGATGAGTCTGATTGTGCTGTGGGTATGCCTGTGGTGTGTTGGCTTTTCTGTTTGTTTTCCATTTCAGCTCTGTCCGTGTGACCCAGGTTCTCGCAATGGCATCCAAGTCAACGTGTATTGGTCGTGATGGAAAAAAGGAATGGATCCGTATTTTGCCGGTGACTGTCAATGTAGTTGAAGATTGAACGATCAATTCATGGATGTTTGCTCAAAACCAACTTCCCCAATTTTCGCGGAGGCATCAATACGACAGGCATCGTCTCATCGGTCGCCGTTCAGAAAGAAATCAGGAGACAACTGTGAGAAACCTTAGTTGTAACAATGTTTATATATTGATGTTACAATAAAGAATCCTCGAGTCGCCAATCGGTGGTTTGGTTTTTGCGTCCGTTATTACTGAGGGTTTCTGAGGAACTTCAAGGAACAGCGTGAGCTCGAGTGCAGCAAGAGCTGGGCATTAACGGTTTACGAGACGTGGCCGACAACTTCTGATAGTTTTCTGTCTTACACTGAACATCGAACGATGAGAGGATGACAGCTGGATTGATAACTCCGAAAATATAGATTTGGGTTTGATCAATCAAGCATAAGTTGATCGTTCAGTCTTCCTCTACATTGACACCACCCTTGCACGCTAATACTATCACCGAATTTTGTAAGCCACCCCAGGAGACTTAATTAAATTCAGCTATTACTACGTGGCAGAAGTTATTTTATTTATTTGTTACTTTATTTTTTTATTTTTGATTACAGCTTGATTCCACGCTGTATTTTTGGTACAAGCGTAGAATTTTCAGCATGAATATCGGTAGCCCAAATTTTGCAGGCCGACCATAGATATCAAGTGTGCGTCGGCAGGGAATCGAACCTCGGACCATATGCATGTTCGGCGAGAGTCCTAACCACTGTGCCACCGACGCAGTGGCACTGGGTTCGAATCTCAGTGGGTGCGTACTGCCTATGATTCCCAAATTAGGGTGAAACAGCAGCCGTCCAGTACTCCCCGGTTTTCAATGGTTCTCTAACTGATATCAATCCGTGATCGACTCGTAAAAACATAACGAACCCTTACAAACCAAACTATAGTAGATTGTGTATTAAATACATTGATTCGTAAGTAGCAAGCGAAGCTAGGACGAATGACAGAACAAAAAGCTATCCCAGAACAACTGATCTTCTGTTAAAAAACTGCGAAACCACTTTCGTATAAACGATATGTTTTGTAGTTCTTTATAGCCAGTCTGTATTTGAGCTGAACTGGGTGCCATCTATTCTCTACTTTCAGTGGTCGACGTAAGTGCCATCCTGGTTACTTTTTAACCTTTTCTAGAACATATAAGCTGCTAAATGCTCCTCTGGACGACCTGAATCTATCACTTGTCAGTTATTACTTCGCCCACATTTATAATAAGTTCAGTCATATTGCAGATAACGAATCCGAAAATCTATAGCAAGTAGTTTCATCATCACTTGGAAGCGCCTGTTTGCCTCCACTCCTTGAGGGGTTGACTAGGCAGAAGCCAACGCCGTTGTATCGTATGCAACATATTACGTTTGGCTACTCTTGAAGGATCATTAGATATCTAAACGTCTATCTCTGTTTGGCAACGCCGATTTTGAAGTGCGCGTAGCATTTTGTATGGCTTATTTATTATTTCTACTCCGGGTTGAATAAGTTCAGTTGGGTCAGAGGACGTTTTCAGGAAACCGAATTCTGGTGGAGCTCGGAATGATTCATCCCCTTTCTGTTTATTTGTACCCACTGCTATATCCTAGGCAGGGCCGTGGATATTTAGGGCTTAGAGAAGTGTAGGCTTGGTAACTGAATTATATTGAGTTGTGCCTTCAAATGTTTTTTCTATATTCCTATCATCAAGGAACACACTTGAAAGCGAATGAATCTATTATCACACCTCCACTACCTGGAAGGTATTAAGCATTTGACTGGAAAACTGATAACTTCTGGAACTATTAGACTGGCATAAATGACCTTACTTTGCAAATCAGTTCCACTGCGACCTACCGATTATTGCATACGATACGAAGACCGGGTCACAGACAGCATCTGAAGAATAGTGAAATGTGAAGCACCTATGAAGGCGACATGAAGATATAGCCCAATAGTGTGTGTAAACTATTAAAATATAATTATACTTTATTTGATCTAATCCACAATGCTCAAACTTTTTACTGATATTAGCCCAATAGTAAGTTCATGATTAACAAATATAATTGCGACTGGTTTTTCAAGAAGAGGTTTAGATTATTCGCTAAGTCAATGTGCTGTCTCACGCGAATACTCCACTATGTGTTGTAAACTGATGCAACTGGATGCAATACTGTAGTAAAATGCTGAGAATTCCATCTTGTATGGCAAGTACTGTTTTGGAATAGAGCTATTATCATTCATTCGTTCATTCATTCAAAATGCAATACGAACTATAAATACCGTTTATCAACTGTTTGTGGGTCACAACCCCGTGATTTCGTTTTTGCTCTATGTGTTCGCAGTGGAACATAAAGCTTCAGTAACGGTGGGATTACAGTCCCATACTCAATCCACTTTTAGTCCTAGCTTAGTGCAACATTTAGTGGCGAGTTGGCTAGTAATCAATGCCGCACCAAGTGCGTGACTGGTGACTATTGTACCGTAGGACCACTGACGTTAAGATTGTGACTAATACCCTTTCGGTTTCAGAATACATTTGAATATAAGCTGACATTAGTGCGAAGTCGGATACGATCGGTGAACATCCGTTTTCAGATATAGCTGCGTGAAAAACGCTGACCTTAGCTTTCACACAAACCATCTCGAAATTACAGTCTAAGTGGCAGTTGACTGACACACGTTAGCGCGATGTGTTGGCAAAGATACCTGCTCACTTGAAACATGGCATCTATGGAGGGTGAATCACAGTGCATCTAAATGAATTGAATGTTGTTCCACTGAGAGGTGAAAAGTTAGTTACATGAGTGGTTTTGATTGAATTCCCCTAGAGACTGAGTGGTGAGTGTTTAATAGACGCTGAATTGTACGGCTCCTTACCGACCCACTGGGGCTTCTCGGTAGCTGCTCGAGACATATGTCCTTGAATAATTCGGATGAAATACACCGGTAGGGCAGACACTCCATCCTTCAGCATCGTTAATAGCACACCAGATCACTTCTCAAAGCGGTGGGTTTACCTCCACCAATAAGGGAACTCGACAAGCTCTACAGGGTGGCACTGGAAAAACGAATATTCCAGTTGTCTTCATGTACATCTTAGCTATATTATAAGCTCTTATCCTTTTCCCAGTTGGGCTTGTTCTCTTACCCTCTTTTCCTTCTATATGTTCATCCAATATCCAATATCGTTTTTACGAGCTATTATAAACCAATTTGATTTCTTTGTGCTCGCTTCTTGATTGTAAGGTATAGGTTCCTGATCTTGGGTAAACTTCTGCATGGCTCGTCCCGCCACTCAACTGTCATAGCTTTGGTTGACTCCAAAGGGAGTAGTGCTGGGATTAATTATATGTGGTTTGTAGTATGAGGTGTGTTGAGACTGTTACTATTGTGAATGGAGTTGATCCTTTCGCCAGTTAGTCCTCCGGTATCGTCGACAAGAGAAAAGAGATAGTAATAATAATAATGATAATAATAGATATAGTTAGTGAAGTTATTCAGACTAACAGACAGAAAAGGAAATAGGAAAGCGTAACAGAGCGTAACATCAGCTTCTGTTCTTCTAGGCGACGTATGCTGAATTCTCTCGCACTAATTTCTCCAGACTTCCCTTCAAGTTTCTGAGCACTGATTCCCTTGGAATATTTATCGGCCTAACCGGAGGGCTGCCTCGCGAGACGAAATTTTCAAGCCTCAGAAGGACCAGTCCCTGGAACGAACCCTGCATTCTTTGATATGTAAACTAATAAACACCCTCTTACTGCGTTTAGGAAAGCTCCATCATTTGACGCACTAGGCTGTGGTGGAATATACCAAAATTTGGGACTATTTTAAAACGACGAGAGACGAGTTTCTATGCTGGTCACAAAGACATTAAATATTGGAAGACCTTGCCGTTTGTACAAATTGTTCGTTGTAGCGTTATCATGCCTCGAATATAGGAATGAATGAGAAGGTAACGAAGAAGTCCGTGGGTAGGTCTTTGCCTGGGTAAATTGTTATGTATATTTTAGGAGTGAAGAGAAAATTATCTGATGGTTCTAAACCGAAGGTGTCAATAAAAAAGCGTAGGTATCCTCATAGTAACCCCCATACACAAAGGAGGATCAAGACAAAGCCCTTCAAATTACAGGCCTATCAGTCTCACCAGCACTATAATCAAGACACTGGAAAGAATTATCAAGAAAAGCATCATAGCTTATCTGGAAAATAGCAGCTTGTTATCTGGAGCGCTCTATTTCACGTGTAAAGTGGCATAATAAGTGAGCAATATTGAGGTTAGGCATCGGTCGAGTGCTAGGTAAGGAGGGGAAATCAATAGACGAGGTTGTGAAGTTACATAGACTGAGATGGTTAGGACATGTGTTACGTATGCCTAGTCATCGCCTTCCTCGACAATGGGCAATGTCAGCTGATATAGGGTCAGGCTCGAAAAAAGCTAGTGGCGGTCAAACAAGAACATGGCACCAGTCAATGAAATCTACAACAGTTAGTTTAAGCCAGTCACGTAGGAAGGTGTAGACTTCCTGACTGATTGGAGTCGTCGGGACGGTAAGAAGCAATGGTTGGAAAGAATTGGTGACTTGGCTCAAAATCGTTCTTAATGGCTGGCACAGATTCATCCACTCCTTGTGACTTATGATTTCCAATGAAACTGTTTTGTTCTTCGTTATTACTATTCCTTTGTCTTACACCTCTGTTTGCTGTCTCTACTATGCAAAGTTCTATGTCGAAAAAAGACAGCCATATGCACATTGGATCATAGGAATTATTAAAAAGATGGTTACAGTGAAGAAAATTTTCCTTTTGACGAAGTCATCAACTAGACAGCTGTACATTCATGTATTTATACAACATGAGTGAGAAAGTTCCAGGATTATTTCTGGTCACAGATCAGATTAATAAAATTATTAAGTGCTATAAACAGAAGATAAGTAGTGGTACTATTCTAGAAATATTTTAGGTCAAAGGTCAAGTTAAAAATTACAATGTGCAATAATCAGGGAGATCGTCAGTTTGCATAATTAGGGAATTAGGATGTAGTATTAACGAAATGGGTAGGAGGTTCGGACATATGAAGATAACGATAGTAATTAAATCAAATAATGCAGATAGGAATTCAAAAAGGTAAATATAACAAATAAACGGGAAGGTTGAACAAGAAAGGTAATAGGATAATCATTATAGGCGAGGCTGACTTTTCATGATGGCGACTACAGGGACAACGGTTGGACGTATTTCTTTTGGGCACATAGAATAGGCTTGAGTTTTTGAATCGCCAGTGCCTCAGCTATTCGTATCATGTCTTGATTTCACTCATTTTGGTAGGTTGGATCGGATCTTGTATATGGCTTTGAAAGACTTTTCAAGTGGGACTGAATGTCCCGAATTCACCAGATATCCTGTTATCGAAGTGCATACCCCCATTGGGTTCTCCTTTTGCCAACCATGCTGGATAGTGTTTTCGCGCGCATTTTACAAGCAGACGCATGGTACGACCAATGTACTCAGCTCCACACGAGCAAGTGAACTTGTATATGCATGTTGAAGTGGCCCAATGCGACAGCTTGTCTTTCACGTGTTGGGTGAGTAGTTTCTTGCAGGAGAATGTTATTCTTAGGCTGACGGTGAAGTATGTTTTACTGAGAGACTTCGAAAGCCGTCTACGGGGAAGTTCTGCTTCGGTATGACTTTTAAATTCGAGGTTCAATATCAGCATCTTTTTGGGGCGATTTGGACCTTTTCAGGTGTTTTCTTTGGTTTTAGATTCTTCTTTGTGAATCTGGGTGGGAATGGAATTTCTATCCAGGTCCCTCGGAGATTTCGCAATTCTTCAATGATTGACTCTTCAGTGCAAATCTTCCGGATCCTCGAGGAAAGAGAGTATATTAGGTTTCTCTTTCTGCTTAGAGGCACACACCTTTGAAAGTTAATAAATTGTCCGTCCCACCTTGATATTGGAGAGCGCCAGCCAATGTGACTACGACTTCTAGATATCAATTCACAGAGTGCACCGTAATGGCTAATCTCCTAGGTTGTTGATCCTACTAGTTACTCTCTCCAGTATCAACTAATATAATATATACTGGTCTTTTGCTTTAGATTGAGAAGATTTGTAGAGCTCAGGTGGATGATTTTGCTGTGTTCTCTGAGCTGGATAGTTAATTTGCGAAGCTTTCATCGCCCTACTACTTACACACTTACTTACCTACAAAATTTACTTCGTTACATACTTACTTAAATACTTTACTTAATCAATAAGTTTCTTGCTTTAATTAATTACATACTTAGTAAATTCCTTACTAACGCACATACTTTACTTACTATAATTACTTACATACTTACCTACTTATTTATTTGCTAACTTAGTTACCTACTTACTTTAATTACTTACTAACCTACTTTACTTACATAGTTACTTACTTAAATATTTACTTTCTTACTGATATGTATCCACATGATGTGTGTTTTGTTTTTGACAGTCTATTATATTTTGCTATGTGTATATGCATCAATATTCCATTATAACTGACATTATGCTTTTGTCTGTCCACTAACTAAATAAACAATGTATGACCTTATTATCACATGACATTCCAACCAATCATGGTAAGACGTTATCGTATTGGTTCATGTGTATTAGCCATTTTCATATATACTTTTGTATTAGACACTTGTTCATTCTTGTACACACACCTTTTCGTACATTACGTACCATTTCACTTGCACACTTGTGTGACAATTATTTTCCTTGTCTGGAAAATACAAGTATCATCGTAAACCTCGTGGTCTTCTGATTTCCCTCTTTCCGCGTCAGGACTATTAACTACTCGACGAGTACATAACAAAAATTGGCGACGGGGAAAAAAACTAATAACTCACTCAGCAGCAGTACATAACACTTACTTACTTAATTTGAACTACTTATTTAATTACTTACTTACGTAATTACTTGCTTGCTTACTTACTAACTTAGTTTGCTTACTTACATATTTACTTTACGTACTTACTTAGTTAGTTACTTAATTACTTACATAATTACCTACTTATTTTACTTACTTCGCAAATAAACTATCCAGCTCACAGAACACAGCCACATCAAATCTGTCTTTCTGTTTTCGACATAGAACTTTGCACAGATGTGCCAGCCATTGAGAACGATATTGATCCATGTCACCAATTGTTTCCAACCATTGCTTTTTACCGTCCTGACGACCCCAACCAGTCAGGAAGTCTACACCTTCCTACGTGACTGGCTTAAACTAACTGTTGTAGATTTCATTGACTGGTGCCATGTTCTTGTTTGACCGCCACTAGCTTTTTTCGAGCCTGACCCTATATCAGCTGACATTGCCCATTGTCGAGGAAGGCGATGACTAGGCATACGTAACACATGTCCTAACCATCTCAGTCTATGTAACTTCACAACCTCGTCTATTGATTTCCCCTCCTTACCTAGCACTCGACCGATGCCTAACCTCAATATTGCTCACCTTATTATACCACTTCACACGGGAGATAGAACGCAAGCATCTATGCTCAAAGACAGCTAGTTTTTTCACGTCTTCCACTCTCAATGGCCAGGTCTCAAAGCCATAGAGGATGATGGAACGGACTCATGAGCAGTACACACGCCCTTTGATCGATAGTCGGACATCTTGTCTACACCAGAGACGGCGAAAACTGGCATATACGAGACTAGCCCTGTGTATCCGTACTCAGCTGAGATTTTGTCAGAGATTAACCCGTTGGGGCTGGTTGATGGTACTTCCCAGATAAGTGAAGTGGTCAACGTGCTCTACCTATTCACTTCCTATTTCTAATCTAGGAGTCGGTGTAGTCCAATGCAGTCCTGTAACATCATCCTACATTTGGCGGGAGCTAATCGCATGCCAAACATTCGTAGATTGCAGCTCAAGGTGTTTGTTTAGAAGACTCTGCTTCATTTTGTCAGCGTCCTCGCCCAGAAGCAGGACTATGTCGTCTGCATATTTTAAGTCAGCGAGATCAAATACTGGTCTTTTGTTTTGAATGACACTCTTCCTTTCATGAAACCTCCGAACTTCATGAGTATAACTCTGAATACCAATTAACCAAGTACGTACAATAAATGGATATTAGGAATGATAAGCAATATCTTTTTCTTTTATGTTAGTGTACAGAGAGCAGTTGACAACAATCGATTGACTTTCGATTGTTTTACAAAAAGATAAATCAGTGAGAACACAATCAGAAAGAAAATTTAAAATTAGTATACAAAGATAGAGAAAAGAAGCAATATTATCAATAATAATAATGATAATAGACAATAGTATGAATTTCTCCCTGGGAAATTACAAATAGTAATAACAATAAGTAAAAAGCCAAAGGAAAATACAACAATATTAAGCGAAAAAATTAGATTAACGAAAAGATCCGCTGTCACATCGGTTTCCTTTCTTAATGGAATAAAAAAGTTCATCATTTATTATCACATGAAGGAGGAGAGTGTGTGTGTAAGAGAGAGAGAAAGATCGTGACATTTAATTTGATAATGAATGAGGTTATTCACATCATTCACAAGTATCCCATTGAAGATATCTAAAATTTAGAAGAAGAAAAAGTAGATAACAGAGAAACATTTTATTAACGTGCTATTTCGTGTGGAAGCGATAAATTAATTGTATAAAATCATGCAGCCTACAGTCACTGGCAAAAACTGGCGAAGAATCATATTTCTGTCCACACTAAACAAAATATTTTGTCAAGTATTGGTTTGTAGGGATTTGGTTGATTGGTTACAGGATTTCATCATGAGCTGACATTAGTTAAAGAACCACTGGGAGTACTGGACAGCTGTTTCGTCCTGGTTTGAAACTCTTCAGCAGCACACACCGGCGACTGGCCCTATTCAGGTGGGTAGTTACTTGGGGTTCCAGTGAGAAATCGTGACCAGTTGGGCGTAGCAGGTCGGGTGTGAGGACAAATACTCGCCGAAGACACTGACTGGCGGTTGCGCTATATCGTGAATTGGCAGAAGTTGGAATTCATGGACTGGCCATTGGATCGGGTCCGAGCGGCTTAATGGTATACGAGCTCGCTAGCCTCGTAACCGGAAGGTCCTGGGGGCGAACCCCAGCGGTGGGTGCGTATTGATGAAGAGCCACAGACTAGGACGAAACATTTGTCCAATACTCCTAGGTTTCGCAATGGTTCTCTAACTGATGTCAGCTCATGATGAAATCCTGTAACGAAAATATTTTTTTTAATTTTATTTTTGATTACAGCTTGATTCCACGCTGTATTTTTGGTACAAGTATGGAATTTTCAGCATGGATATCCGTAGCCCGAATTTCGCAGGCCAACCATAGATATCAAGTGTGCGTCGGCAGGAGATCGGACCATGTGCATGGTCGGCGAGAGTCCTAACCACTGTGCCACCCACGTACAATATTAAGTAGCGTCATCCTAGAGAGACTAAAAGATGCTTTAGACACACAACTCCGGCCCACTCGAACCTAAGTGGATTTAGGAAAAGCAAATCATATATATAAATCAATTTGCAGTGCTACGCATCATCATCATCATCGAGAAAAGCACTGCATGGTAGTCAAATGCCTGTCTATCGCCAGAGTTGTGAAGTTTCAACCAGTGAGATGGCTGACCAGAATGTGTGTTAAACATGCTAAGACATCGACCTTATCAACAAGCTTCATGTTAGCTGGAAAAGAGTTCAAGATGGTCAGGTCAATGCAAAACACAGTATTATTTCCAAAATTTAGAGGTTCTATAGCCAACAAACTGTATAGTTCTTTGTAAAAAAGAAACTGTCAGAAGACATAAAACACGTCAATGTTATATACCGAATCGGGGTCAGAAAGAAAAACAATAACAAAGCTTAACCTTGAGGAACTCACCAACCAATCACAGCAAACTTAACGTGTGCAAATACAATTCACGGATATATATGGCTTAACTTTCTGAGAAACGGTCACAAGCAGTGTAGAATAACCTTCACCGGGAAAACAACCAACCAGACGAGGTTGTTTCTCCGCTAACAATAACGCTAATCATAATGTACATAAAAATCCATAAATATCTCTTGATTTCCTCAATAAAGAATCTATTGCCTGGCCCTGGTCTTCTGTCGTTACATTTGGTGTCGTTGCCTGTCGACAAATGGAAAGCCTATGCCCTACAGTTTTTGATGGGCACATATGGATCTTCGGGCAGGACTTCAAGGCTGTTGCACAGTTAAGTGACGTCAAAGATCCGTCCACAATGGGGCTGTACTTGGAACGCTGCTGCTGGGAGGTCAGGCGAAAGCGCAGCATATGAAAGTGTGAGGAGAAACAAAATGTAACGACAAAAGACGAAGGCCAGGCGACAAACAGATCGTTTATTGAGAAAGTCAACAGATATTTATAGATTTTTATGTATATTATTATTAGCGTTATCGTTGGCGGAGAAGCAACCTCGTCTGATTGATTGTTTTCTAGCTTGCAGGTTATTCTGTCATCTCTTTGTTGCCGTTTTTTAGACAGTCCGATGATATATCTGCTAATCATATCCGCCTACGCTAAGTCTGCTGTGATTGCTTGTTGAGTTCCTCAAAGTTAGGCTTTGTTCTTGTTTTTTTCTCATGACCCCAATTCGGGACGTAAACATTGACGTAAAACGCTGTCTACCAATTTTTGGGTTGCAGCCAGCAGCTATCACCAGCACAACCTTACCTTAGTGATTGATGTTATTCTCATAATTAGATTTTTAAATGAAGCATAATTATATAATAGAAAGATACAAATTAGTGTAGACAGTTGGAAGCCTGTTTACTGGTCCTCGTCAGCAAGGTGTATTTCTAAAACTTTGAAGGAACTGATATCCCTTTGTGAGGTGCTAGCCCACGTCACTACTCAGTGCTACATTATTCAGCGAGACATTACCACTGAGCCTATTTTTTTAATAATAATATAATAATAATAATAATGATTTACTCTATTCCAAAAACGGTACTTGTGATACAGAATAGAATTTTCAGCATTAATCACAATATTGCATCTAATTTCCTCAAATTATAAATAAAAATTAATCACACAGAAAATTTTTCACATTTACAATAGAGGTAGTGTCAAAAACATGCAGCATATAAAATGGAAATAGCAATAGTAATGATAATCGCTAAGGTAATATCAATGATACAAGTGAAAAATTGAGGTGGGCTTTCTACACAGAGCATTGTCAATGCGGTATAGAAATCCTAACATGTTTAAAAATATTGAATATAATGTTCTTACTACATGATATGGTGAGGGGAAAAACAAAGATTACAGCAGCCATAGAGATAAGTTGGTGCTTGCAATTATGAGAGTAAAACAAGGAAGCAACAGGACTATAAATATAATAGAAATAATAAAAGTAAAACTTGAAGGTATATAAGGATGGATAGAGGAAATTGTTTATTTACTAGATGAAAAAATTTTGGTTAGTTAATTCTTGCCTGACTCTATTTTCATCACATAAAATACGTGCCAAGTATGGTATCATAGAATTTCTATACTTAGACGTGTGAGCAAACAGTTTTCTGAAGTTACTTCTTGTTCTACCTGAGGAGATGCAAGGTGAAAGCTGAGGGTGGATGCTCCAAGTCAGACAAAATCCCTCTGGCAAATTTATTGCACGAAGTCAAGTGCCTATCGACAATGACATTAACTATGTGGTCCACTGGGATACCACTCACCCTACAGACCGTCTTCAGCATTCTACGAATTGTGACATAGTCCTTTCTAAGCAAACCAGGAAAGAATAAGGGTGAACAATAAAGAAGAATAGGTAGGATGCAGGAGTTTATGAACTGTAAGAGTAGGGGTTGAGGTATACCCGAGTGTCTTAACTTCTTAATGTAAAATGTCAGGCGGAATATTTTACTGGATATCGCTAAGACATGGGAAGTCCAGGAGAGATCAGAAGAGAGAATAAGTCCAAGGTACTTAATTTCTGATTTGATTCCTATATCATTGTCGTCAATCTTATAACTGTCATGAGAATCTATGACTTCTTTTAACTGTTTTTTTACATCTTAAGCTGAAATTAACAGTTTGACATTTAGAAGGATTCAGTTTAAGACCGTTAGACTCAGACCATTTACTGACTCCCGACAGAAAGCTATTTATTTTGGTACAATCTAGCTGGGAGTTAACAGCCATTGAAACTGTTAAATCATCAGCGTACTTCACAAAGTTTATTTCATCAGAGTGAGGCAAGTCATGTAAGAAGAAAGAAAAGGAGAAAGGACAGCGCCTTGAGAGACACCAGCTTCAGTAGGCAATGAAGTGGAAGACTTCCCTTTATACACGGTGTACTGCTTCCTTTCTGAGAAATAGGAATGTAACCAAATACAACAGCCCAACATTGTGTTTGACTTGCAGCAAGTTTATTTAATAAGATGTCCCTAGGGACCGAGTCAAAAGCAGATGTATAGTCCAGGAAGGCAAAACGAACAAATTTAGCCCCCTTGTCTAGACTGGAAGGAATGCTATGATATAGTGTTATGATAAATATATTGGATCTACCAATTGACTAGATATAAAGTACCACTTTAGATGGATACCGGAACGTGTGTTTTTTCATAACAATCATGCACTAATGCCTGAAAACTCATCAAAAAACAGTTCGACAACACAATACAGTACAACAACAACAAAAAAAACGCCAACTTATCACAGTAGCTACTCACCTTGACAAATAATCTTCTTCTATATCTTATAAAAAAGGGGTTGAAGGAAATTTCTTTTTTTTTAAGGTTCTGTTGAATCAGAAATAACATTTTGTTTGCAAGCTGATTGACTGGTTACTACTACTGACCTGTCTGTACAATGATCATGATCATGAACATCATTACCATCATCTGTTGAATAATGACAAGTATTCACTGTTGATAATATTTTATTATCATTTGACCCATTTATCAGCGAATCAGGCGGACAACAAGACTGTTGGTGTTGATGATTATGCGATGGATGTGTATTCAAGGTGAGTAGACGCATTAACAGTTTGTCGTTTTGTACACCGCTAATAAATTCATCCAATGAAAGACGATCATCTCTGTCTAAATCCATCAGTTGAAAAATTTTCTCTGTTCGCCTTTCTGGTGTAGCTTCAGAGTCGTTAAATTCAACAGCTGATCCAATCATTGCATATATTGCCTAGGTGAGAAGAAAACAAACAAACAAAATAAAATAAATAAAGGTTGATACCACAGCTGAGATCCTGAAGAATCGCTTAAGCAGATCACTGAGGAAAGCCTGCTTTATGGCTGAGTTACGTATCAATTTCTACAGCCGATAAATGATCAATGGATATGTGAAGGATAAACTGGCGCTTTGGATGGGCCACTTCAATGTGTGTTTATAAATTAACCTGCTCGTGTGGAGCTAGTTATATTGACCACACAAAGCGCACGCTTTCCAAACGCATCTCTGAACATTATCCGGCATGGTTAGCAAGCAAAAAGGACAATGCAAGACAATTACTAGCTCAATTCTCGAGCATTTGGTGAACTCAGGTCACGTAGCTCCACCAGAGTCGTCTTTCAACATCATCTACAAGGTGAGGCCAAATAGTACAAAGGGTGTCAGGTTTCGACTTCCTATCAGAAAAATATGAATGCAACCACTTATTTGTCTAGCTCTCAGCCTGTGTTGCAGCAAGCTTACTTATCAAGAGAGACCTAAGTAGAGTCAAATGCAGATGTGTAATCAAGGAAGGCACAGCAAACGTATTTAGCTCCTTTATCTAAACTAGAGACTATACTATGATGTAGGACAACAGCTTAGATTGCAAAAAAGGAAAACAATGTGATTCAAGATCATCACGAGAATGCCGTAAAGTTAAAAGATAAAACAAAATGATACCCTATAGGATAGATCGTGATTATTTTGAAGATAAGAAAAACAACAACAGGGTGATTGTCCAACATTTAGTCTAATCCCTAGGCAAAAAATATTGTTTGAAAAAGAAGGCTGTAAACAAATTGTTTGATTTTCAGGTTAAAATGTGGACAGCGATCTTGATAAGTTTTGTTTTGCTTTTCGTTTATCACACACGCACAGAAACGCAGAAACACATGTGACAAGCTACAGTTACAAATCACAGGCATATGTAGGTTGGAGAATAATAAAAAACGATTGGAATTAAACGTTTTGATATTTTTCAAAATAATAAAATAACCATCAAAATAAACAGCTTTTGAATAAAATCGTGAGAAGAACAACTTTTGTAGGATGGATACGATGATTTCATTTTGTTTCATATATGAAGGTTTTCATCAGCTGTATACAACGTGAATAATACTGGCCATTTCTATGTGCACATATCAGTTCATCTGTTGTTGTGGAGCTAGATGCACCTTGATGGTTCAATGCGTATCCTGTCCAGATGGAATCGAGAACGCTATCCTAAATGGCTGCAAGAAGGTAGTAGTGGCTGGCTCTATAAGGAGTGCGATCATCAAACACCTCGACAATATTAACCATTCCATCTCAGTAAACGCCTCCTTCCAAGTGATCTACAGAGTCAAGAATAACCTTCTGGAGGCAATAAGCCTTCGTTCCCTTTGTCTTGCTGAAGCCTTGGTCATTCAGTTGGAAAAACAAGAGTTATGTATACAAAAAGAAATCATTCAACCAGTTCTACTATCATGGCAACAACTGTATCGATTTCTACTAACTGCTTTTCTAACTCATCATAACTCTTGCATTTTCTCACTACTCTAGTCATCGCCTTCTTCGACGGGCAATGTTAGTTGACATAGGGTCAGGCTGGGAAAGAGATAGCTAGTGGCGGTCAAATCAAAACATAGCACCAGTCATTGAAATCCACAACAGTTAGTTTAAGCCAGTCACGTAGGAAGGTGTAGACTTCCTGACTGGTTGGGGTCGTCAGGACGGTAAAAAGCAGTGGTTGAAAACAATTGGTGACATGGCTCAAAATCGTTCTCAACGGCTGGTGCAGATGCATCCACTCCTTGCGACTTATGATTTCCAATGAAACTATATTGTTCTTCGTTACTACTATTCCTTTGTCTCACACCTCTGTTTACTGTCTCTATTATGCATTTCATTGTACTTTCTTCTCTTGCTTTGTTTGGTACATGGAGTGGAGTGTGGCGACTTGAACTTTGCGCATCGGTGCAAAGTTCTATGTCGAAAACAGATAGATAGATAGATAGACATAAAACCATATTTTCTTTCGTTTCTATGCTCATTCTAATCAAAACTCACTCCCTCACTGAATTATTCATCTTATTACGCAACTACAATACACTTAATCAACTTCTCATATGCATTGACTAACATTGACAACTCATCACTACACCTACTACTACCATCATACTAATCTTCACTCCTCACTCCCACCCTTTTTAATTACAATTTGATTAATCATCACATCTTTTGAAATATCTTGATTGCGTAAACAACAACCTGAATTAATTTTTTTGTCTGACAAAGCTAATCTACACACACACATACAAAAATAATTATACATAATTTCACAGTTGTACAGCTAAGTGAATGAACTTGCCGCCAGAAAGAGACTCTTCGCTGAACTATGCATTTTGTTTTTCTATACAAAAAAGAAGACGAAATTTGCAGTATAAAATGATGCCATCATTCTATCTCACAGGTTATCATCAGCTGCTGCAGACTACCTGAAATTACAATGGTTATATAGATGATAATAACATACTTTAATGCTTGAGTGGTAGTAGAGAAGAGATACTATAAAATTGACGCATCCAAAATGAAAGCAGTATTACAATTTATTTAGTTTAAGATTTCATCATCAATTTGTACGCTTTTAAAGTTGGAAAGAGGGGGGAGGGAGGGGTAAGAGAGAAAAAAGAAAAAACTGATCAACAGAATAGTGTTAGCTTGTAGGTTCACTGATCTCAACTCACTGAACAAATCTTAATCTCATAAACCGTAACCGCTTTCGTTTTTTCAGTTGCTATGTTAACCTACAAGCTAACATTTTTCTATTAATTAATTTTTTCTGTTTTCTGTCTTAACCATCCCCATCTTTTCAACTTTAAAAGCGTACAAATTGATTTTCTATAGTTTTGGTTTGTAAGGATTAGTTATGTTTTACGAGTTGATCACGGATTGATATCAGTTAGAGAACCATTGAAAACCAGGGAGTACTGGACAGCTGCTGTTTCATCCTAGTTTGGGAATCATCGGCAGTACGCACCCACTGGGTTTCGAACCCAGGACCTTCCGGTTTCAAGGCAAGCTCGTATACCATTCAGCCACTGGGACCCGATTCAATGGCTCGTAAATTCTAACTTCTACCAATTCGTGATTTAGCGCGACCCCAACCATTGTCGTTGGTGGGACATCCATCCACACACGTGACATCTAATTGGACCTCACTGGTCACGACTTCTCACTAGAACTCAGGAAACTCCAACCTGTAGCAAGTCACTAGCAAGCATCAGAATTGGTAGAAGTTAGAATTTACGAGCCATTGAATCGGGTCCCAGTGGCTGAATGGTATACGAGCTTGCCTTGAAACCGGAAGGTCCTGGGTTCGAAACCCAGTGGGTGCGTACTGCCGATGATTCCCAAACTAGGATGAAACAGCAGCTGTCCAGTACTCCTGGTTTTCAATGGTTCTCTAACTGATATCAATCCGTGATCAACTCGTATAAATTGATGATGAAAACTTAAACTAAAAATTGTAATGCTGCTTTCATTTTGGATGCGTCAATTTTATAGTATCTCTTCTCTACTACCACTCAAACATTAAAGTATGTTATTATCATCTATATAACCACTGTAATTTCAGGTAGACGGAAGCCTTCGAAGTGAGGATGGGAGTGAGACAAGCTGGCTGTCTACTATCGCCAATGATCTTCCTGATTGCAGTAGATTGGATAATGCGACAAATAACGGGCAATGAGGAAACAAACATAAAATGGAATCACACAAAAAACTTGGAGGATCTGGACTTCGCCAGCGATAATATATGTCTGATTTCCCACAAACTGGAAGATATGCAAGTGAGAAGCAACAAGTCGGTAGAAGAAGTATCAAAGTTACGACTTCAAGTGAACATAGATAAAACAGAGGTGATGAAGATTCCTGGCCAACAGCAACAGCAACAACAGCAGACAACAATCAGCCAGCATAAATAGGAGGAACCTGAAACAAACAACCTCCTTCACCTACCTACCTGGGAAGCATCGTTTCAACTACAAGCGGAACTGACGAGGACATCAAAGCCAGAATCGGAAAAGCAAGACAAGCTTTCATTACTCTCAAGTCTGTGTGGAGGTCAACAGCCCCACTCAGCATCAAAAATAAGATCCAGATTTTTAACTCCAATGTGAAGTCAGTGCTACTTACAATACGGATCAGAGACTTGGCTAGCGCGTCATAAAGAGCATCTCAAACAAACTACAGACCTTCATTAACAGTTGTCTTCGCTCAATACTCAAGATCAGATGGCTGGCCAGAAGAGATCAGCGACAGGGATCTCTGGCACTGAGCGAACCAACCCAGCAGGAACCGATTGTGAAACAAATGGGCAGGAAGAAATGGAAATGGATTGGCCATACTCTGAGGGAACCATCAAGTGACATCACCAGACAAGCCATTGCTCAAGTGGAACCCGAAAGGGAAGCGGCGAGTTGGTCGTCAGTGCAAGGGTGACTTGGAGGAGGTCATATGAAGAGGAGATGAAAGCATGTGGGCAGACTTGGAGCGCGGTAAAAAAAATGTTGGCAGAAAACAGAAGGCGATCGAGACGCGCGGTTGAAGCCCTATGTTCCTCTAGGAATTAGAGGATATAATAATAAAAGACGGATTCAGCGAAGAAAATTTTCTTTATCGACGAAATCATCTTCAGAGGCTGTACAGTCGTATTTATACTTAGAAGAATGTATAGTGGTCTATTATTGAATAATAGGGGGTGACATGATTGCTGTAATTAATCATAAGTGGCTTTAGAGGTGAAAATTAAAAGTTGTAAATTACATGGTACTTGACGGAACAAAGATAGAAGTTAGAAAAGGTTAAAATTGCTCCTAAGTGAGAATAAAGTTATTAGAGTGTCAATTTAACAAGTGTGAAGAAGGTGTGAAAATATATGAAATTGATAATAGTGAATTAATTTATTAAAGCAAAAGCAAACTAAAAGTAAAATTAAAGATTAAGAACAAAATCAAAAATATTTTTTAACAGGGAAGGATAAGTGAAGAGGTTAAGACCAAGGTAGAATAAGAGACTGGACAAACTTTTTCTGTATACAGAGATCAGGGTTGTATTGATGTATTGCCAGCGCCTCCGCCATACACAAAAGCCGGAACCTGACGCCTTTTGTACAATTTGGCTTCACTTTGTAGATGATGTTGAAAGTTTAGTTTGCTTTTGCTTTAATAAATTAATTCACTATTATCAATTTCATATATTTTCACACCTTCTTCACACTTGTTAAATTGACACTCTAATAACTTTATTCTCACTCAAGAGCAATTTTAACCTTTTCTAACTTCTATCTTTTTTCCGTCAAGTACCATGTAATTTACAACTTTTAATTTTCACCTCTAAAGCCACTTATGATTAATTACAGCAATCATGTCACCCCCTATTATTCAATAATAGACCACTATACATTCTTCTAAGTATAAATACGACTGTACAGCCTCTGAAGATGATTTCGTCGATAAAGAAAATTTTCTTCGCTGAATCCGTCTTTTATTTTCTTCATGACTCAATGGGTATTTTCCGTGATATAATAATAATAATTTCAGGTAGGGGTGTGCAGCTGATGAGAACTTGTGAAATAGAATGATGGCATCATATTATACTGCAAATTTCGTCTTCCTTTCTTTATCGAAATTTATCAAGGGAACCAAGTGTATGAAAAATTTTGTTTTTTTCTTCAATATTACAATAGATATGTAATCAGTATTTATGTATTGCATAGTTGGTAAGTAGGAAAAGCGAAGAGACGGTTGTATCAAGGGATTGTTGTTGAACAAGTCTTCGAGGTTCAACACTAGTTTAACATTACTATAGTAGTTCGGCATTTGGTTGATACAGGACACTAAATGTGTACATACAAGAATCTTTTAGGGTGGGTAGACAGAATACCTCACGACTACTTCGAATTGCTGAAGAAGTCACCATCTAAAGGGTGAAACCTGAAGCGTGTTCAAAAAGAGTGTCTGTTAACCAATTTGTATTACTACCATAGTAGTAATTAATGGCTCGCCTGCATCTTCCTCATGCAGCTGAATGAAATCTTAACAATCCTTAAGGAGAAACTTCAACGCTGTGTTCAGAAACATTTCTTCCAGCCGTTTCTACTACCATGGCCTTTGCAATATTTTTTCTTTACCCTTTGTCTTTCTGACCATTGTGCGTCGGTGGCACACCCTTTAGGATGCTCGCCGACCATGCACATGGTCCGGGGTTCGAATCCCGGCCGACGCATTCCTTTATCTTGCTAAGCCAGAAGTGAGACTGGTAAAGCACGAAGGTTGGGCATGAGGCTAGCGACCCCATCCGGTAAAAATTAACACTGCTACAGAAACTTTAAGCTTGGAGCCCTATGTTCCGCTGGGGAACGTGAAGGAAAAATAAAGTCCACTTCATGTTTTTCACAACTCATTTTCCAAACGAATACTAATCATCACTCAACTAATTAGTTGTCAACCCTTGTGATTATATAAGACTATTCCTAATTCTTAAACATACTTATTACTCATCCACCTTGATATGTTTTATTACTAACTAACAATAATAATAATCTCTGACCTCTGTTGTCTACCTACAGTGCATGATGGCGTACCTGCCATTGTCCTCAGGAATTGTGCTGATATTTTGCGTTACCCTCTTAGTAACATTTCTGATGCTTCCTTTTCCAGTAATGTTCTACCTTTTGCATGGAAAAACATTAAAATTATCCCCATATACCAAAACCATCTTCTGGTACTAATATTAAATTTACGCCTATTGCAATTACTTCTCCTTTTTTAAAATTGATGGAAAAATTACTTTTACTTCTTCTTGAACCTTCATTGAAACCTTTTAATGATCCTAAACAATTTTCTTATAAACATGGTAGAAGTACCTTGGATGCTGCGGTTGTCTTATATCACAATGTTGTTTCTTGTTTAGACAAAGGTGCCAAATATGTTCGTTATGCTTTCTTAGACTACACATCTGCTTTTGACTCTGTATCTAGGGGTCTTTTATTTATTTGTTTATTATTATTTAATAAAAATAAGCTTTCGTTGTCACAAACAGGATCCTGGGCTAACAGTTGGTTGCATTCTTATTTTTCTGACCGAATGCAGTATACTGTATATAATGGCAAATCTTCTTCTACCTCGTTTACAAAAGCCGGTGTTCCTCAAGGTGCCGTCCTCTCTCCTTTTCTTTTTTCTTTCCTCCTACACGACCTGCCTCATTCAAACGAAACTAACTTTGTCATACATGCAGATGATCTGACTGTATCACTGCCTATCACTTCCGAGTCTGACTGCTCCAAACTTAATAGCTTTCTGTTGGACACCAGCAAGTGGTCTAGGTCAAATGGTCTTATGTTAAATCCTTCCAAATGTCAGGCACTTGACTTTACTTTCAAGCATCGACGTGACTTACATGAACTAGTTAGTTCGCATGATTCCTTGTAGCATAGATGGCACGGGAACTGAAACAAAGTCAAGCATTAAATACCTTGGATTAGTTCTTTCCTCTAAGCTTTCATGGTCATCCCACATCTTATCTATCTCTAAGAAACTGTTTCGTCTTACCTTCTACATTAAAAAGTTAAGACAATCAGGTATCAACCAGCCTTTAGTTTTGCAATTATTAAACTCCTGTATTTTACCTATTGTACTCTATTGCTCTCCATTAATCTTTCCTGGGCTTCTCAAAAAAGACTATATCATATTACGAAGAGTATTAAATGCTGTAAGTAGGGCTTGTGGTATGCCACTGCGTGAGCTCGCCAATACTATAGTCGAGAGACACATAAACTCCTGTACAAAATGGACAAAGGCTGTACTGTCAGACCCTCTGCACCCCCTTTATTCACAACTATCCCCTTGTGTCTCATCAGGTAGGACAAGAAGTCAATATAAAAAGTTATATGCTCGAACCACTAAGCACAGAAATTCTACAATATCCTATTTAGCTCGTACTTTATGTGATGAAGACTCTGTTAAACGTGAAACACGTAAGTTACTATGTAATTAGCACAGCGAATCGACCCTTTCATTGTTCATCTTTCTGTATTATATGGTGTCACACTTTCTATCGCTTAATTATAACTTTGCTATTTTATTTTAGTTGTTATTACTATTATTACTACAATTTTATACTTTATGCATATTTTTCTCCGTATTGCATACAGTAATTTGCTATGTAGCTGCTATAACAACGTTTTATTATTATTATTATGTAATCTGTATTGTTAATTTTTGTTGTCGTCGTTTTTGAGTAAATTAAATGCAATATTGTACTGAATGCTGAAAATTCCTTGCTGTATCATTAGTACTGTTTTTGGAATAAAGCGAATTATTATTATTATATTATTATTTATTATTATATCCTTTAGTTCCTAGAGGAACATAGGGCTTCAGCTGCGCGCCTCCATTGCCTTCGGTTTTCTGCTAACTTTTTTACTCCGCTCCAAGTCTGGCCACATGCTTTCATCTCCTCTTCATATGACCTCCTCCAAGTCACCCTTGCACTGACGACCAACTCGCCGTTTCCCTTTCGGGTTCCACTCGAGCAATGGCTTGTCTAGTGATGCCGCTTGATGGTTTCCTCAGGGTGTGACCAATCCATCTCCATTTCTTCCTATTATTAATTATTTCCTATTATTATGTATAAACATCCTCAGAGTAACTGTACAGCTTTGAAGTGAAGTTACGATCAGAAGAGATCTCTTTGCTGACTACTCATGTGTTCTCTTTCACTAATGGAAAGTTGATTTCACTTTTTGTGACATAACTTGAAATTTACACTCATCGCCTTTTATACTAATCTTCGTGATTTGTGATCCTGTGAATTTCATTTTGTTTGAATAAACCCTCACATGATTACATAACCATCAACACTTACGTAAGGATTACTTTCTAATTCTATAAAATATTTGTTTATTTATGACATATATATATATAGTGTCTCTAGTTTGATCATAATTCATTATTCTAAGCTTCTGCATAATTTGTATCTCATCTCAGCTTTTTGGTATGTTACTCAATTCTAATGAAACAAACTGGCTATTCAGATTATGTCACATTGATTAGTTTTGTATTTTATTATTCAAGTTGTATGCAGATGATGGGATTCTTCAGGAAAGGCAAATCATATTGTCAATGGAGTTGAAGATTGAACGATCAATTCTTGGTTGTTTGCTCAAAATCAACTTCCTCGATTTTCGCGGAGGCATCAATACGACAGTCATCGTCTCATCGGTCGCTGTTCAGAAAGAAGAGTTAAATACCGTCAGAAGTAACATAACGATTTATTATTGTAATATTTGTTTACAGACCTTAGTTTTCTTAGTTTGCTTAGTGATACTTGATCTATATGCTGGTGTAACAATACATAATACTCAAGTCAACAATTGGTGTTTTGGTTTTTTCGTCCGTTATTACTAAGCGTTTCTGAGAAACTTCAAGAACAGCGTGGGCCCGAGCGTAGCGAGAGCTGGGCATTAACGGTTTATGAGACGTGACTGACAGTTTCTGACGATAGAAACAGATCTGGCGGATTCAAACAGTTGGTGAAAGTTTGGATAGTCGCCGTTCATTTTCCTGGTGCCGGTCAAGTCCTCTTTGAACAAGCAATATCTGGAACTTTTTGGAATTGGGTCAAGTTCAACAATGCCTGGGTCAAAGAAGGGACAGAGTGTCTTGGATGCAAACAGGAAAGTAAGTCATGGTGACTTGTCTGTTAATTGTAACGATGTGTCTGATGTTAAACATGATATGGTTGATGTTACTGTTTCGCCGTTCAGGGATAATAGGAACATCAAACTCCCTAAATTAGAACCACGATGTTTTGATGGAAACCCGGCTGATTATTTACAATTTGTAAAGGAGTTTGAGATCATGTTGAGTGGTTTTTTATTAAATGATGAATTGAAATTGATGTATTTGATGAGATATTGCACTGGAGATGCTGCAAGAGCTATACAGTGTTGTAAGTTTATGAAGCCAAAGAGGGCTACGATGAGGCTATGAGCATATTACGCCAAAGGTTTGGAAGACCCTCGATGATTGCAGGGAAATTATTCGAGGCTGTTGAGGGTAATGGTGGTCAGTTACAGGATGACTCCCAGGCACTCACTGAGTTTTTAGATAATTTGCTAATTTACAAGAATGGAATGATTTCGATGAATCGAATGAGTGACCTCAACTCGAGTTTTATACTAGAAGTAATAGCAAGACGTCTACCTACCGACTGCAAAGGAAGTGGGTGAAGATAAGCTCCCGTATGGAGGATGAGGGTATCGAGCCAAAGTTTGATGATATCCTGAAACTGGTAAATACTAGTGTCAATCAATCTATGAGCAAGTTCGCCAGTCTGTTAGATCTCACCCATAGAATAGAGCAGTCTGAGGGTAAAACGCACTCATTGATGACGAGTAGGCCTCAGAGAGGTGGATATCGAGAAGGCTCCATGATGTCTAGTAATGCATATAGACCTAGTGAGTGTAACAGGTTTCGTAGTACATCCTCAACAGATAAGTTACAAGATGCAAGACAAACACGGTTTGTTTACACGTGTGCAAGAGGTGCATACAGAAGTGAACTGTGAACCAGTGAGCAAGTTCAGTGATAAGCTAAATGTAAACTCCAGGCCTTACTCCGAATTGTGTGACGATAACGTTGTTGTGAAGAAGTCTGTAGTTGCAACTGGTAAGCCGTTGCTAAATAGAGTGTCACAGAATAGAGTTACTGCTTCAGAGTGGAGTTCTGACTCCAAAAGTTTACAAAGTATAACTAGTCAGAGTGAAGGATAAAACCTTTGATGATTTGTGAGGAGGAACCAAAATTGTCTACTTCTGTTATTAAAGAGTTTGAAAATGATGAACTTGACGGTAAATTGGATATTTGTGATAATGATCATGATAGTGCAGATTTGTCTTTGGTTGATCATGATGAAATGGAGGGAATGCCTACTACTGCTAAGTTAAATAAAGGTTCTGTACAACTACAACGTGAAGTAGAATTGAACGCAGATGCAGTTCCAAAAGGTGTGCATACTTGTGAGACAGTCAGTGTAATTGATCAGCGTGTAGCCCACCTATCATCAGATGATAGTGCTAAACCCGAACTAGTAGTGAAAGACAGCAGTGGTGGTAATCTTGCAGTTGGACAACTATCTGAGAGCCGAACAAGAACAGCTTCTGATCCACCACTAAGTTCATCACCTTGTGTCAATCAGTCATCGTTGGTGCTGTCATCCACAATGAAACAGACACCCATCAACTCAAGTATCTTGTGCAATGACTATGGTAGTATCAGTTCGTTTGAAAGGACGAATATCAATGGTCAGTTTAGTGTGGATAAGCCAAGTGTAAAGGAGAGAGTAATTGTTAAATTGACTTGCACGAATAAAGGCATTTCTAGTTTCAAGTCACTATTTGAATGTTATTATCTTTGGTGTAAATTACTCTGTTTCTATACTTGGTTGATGAGATATGTCGTGTGTATGTTGGTCATGTATATTCTACGATACAATGACATGAGCGGGTTACCGTTCAGATTTGAGGATATAGCTGATAGAAGGAAGTTAGCAAATGAACTCTGCGACGATTTTCCAACCTAGGGCGTCAACCTGAGAAGGGTTGTAGGCGTACTGGTGTAAGTCCTACAGTTCTTCAAAGGGTAGCGCATCAATGAGCAGTCCAATGTGCTTGGTGTATGATCTTGTACATATGTTCATGTTGTATATACTGAATTGATATCATCTTTTATCTATCTGTTGGTAATTCTGTTTGTGTCCGGACGACTTCCACTTGGATCATCAACCTGAGAGGGAATGTAGGCGTACTGCTGTAAGTCCTACAGTTCTTCAAGGGTAGTTTGTCGTGTCGGAATCCACAACATTTGATGTAGTCATTGTACATATGTTTGTGTTAAATAGTTGTGAGTTCCAATTATTGTAATTGTTGGTTAATCTTGTTTGTGTCCGGACATTCCACAACTTACAATCGTCAACCTGTGAAGGGTTGCAGGCGTACTGGTGTAAGTCCTGCAATTCTTCAAAGGAATTCAATCAAGACATGATCGGCGAGGTTGTTTGTACTGTTTGTATATATGTGTGGTGTGTTCTATCAATTGGTGTTTTTTGGATTCATTGTGTTTACTTGTTGTTTTCGTATCTTGTTGTTATTGCGTAATTTTGTTAAAATTTTCGTCGTGATTACTTCTGAAGTTGTTTCTAGTCTTCTACGTCCATGAATGAATTGATTGATGTTAAGGACAGCAGATGGGTCGTATACGCCGGGGAGGCTAGGCTATTGCTGAGAATGAAATGCACACGGAGATAATTGTTAGCTGCGGTCCCACACGCCGGGGAGAAAGAGTGTAAACGACTGAGGCTCGCATGCGTCACCGCTACTAGAACTGAGGCAGAATGAGTGACAAGCGATTGCAGTAGTAATTGGTAGTGAGTAGATAAGACGATGTGCGTAGAGTATCATGAGGTGCTGCTATGGTCACGTTGCATTCTGCAAGAGTCATTCTAGCAAGTGGCGATTGTGTTGCAAGATGTCAAGAGGAGGTCTCTGTCTGGAGGCGCAGGTCGTCATTGATGTGTGAGATTGTGCTGTGGGTATGCTTGTGGTGTGTTGGCTTTTCTGTTTGTTTTCCATTTCAGCTCTGTCCGTGTGACCCAGGTTCTCGCAATGGCATCCAAGTCAACGTGCATTGGTCGTGAAGGAAAAAAGGGTTGGATCCCTTTTTTGCCGGGGAGTGTCAATGGAGTTGAAGATTGAACGATCAATTCTTGGTTGTTTGCTCAAAATCAACTTCCTCGATTTTCGCGGAGGCATCAATACGACAGTCATCGTCTCATCGGTCGCTGTTCAGAAAGAAGAGTTAAATACCGTCAGAAGTAACATAACGATTTATTATTGTAATATTTGTTTACAGACCTTAGTTTTCTTAGTTTGCTTAGTGATACTTGATCTATATGCTGGTGTAACAATACATAATACTCAAGTCAACAATTGGTGTTTTGGTTTTTTCGTCCGTTGTTACTAAGCGTTTCTGAGAAATCTTCTAACAGCGTGGGCCCGAGCGTAGCGGGAGCTGGGCATTAAAGGTTTATGAGACGGTAGCTGACACATATTCTGACGAAATGGCAACTCTACGCCTCATCATCACAAAACAAAGCATAAAATGGCAATCAAACCTCTACCTCAACTTCATAGACTTTGAGAAGGCCTTCGACAGACAGCGTTGACCGCCAAGTAATTTCGAAACTCCTCGAGTACTACGGCGTACAGTGCCCCAAATATTCATTAACCTTATACAATAGCTAGCTGTACGACAACGGCACATGTCAAGTAATCCACAATGGAAAACTCAGCGAGGCGTTTCGAGTAAACACAGTAGTCAGACAAGGATGCTTACTATCTATCACCAATGATATTCCTAATTGTGGTGAATTGACTGGATTATGCGTCGTCAGACTGTGGGAAACGAGAAGACAGGGATATTCTGGACCGATGTGAAGAACCTAGAAGACCTGGATTTTGCGCGGCGATGATTTATTTTTGATGTCACAAAAAACCGAAGACTTACAAAGCGAAAACCGACAAACTGGTCGAAGAAGCAGCCGGTGAAGACAGGAATCCAGGTGAACACAGACAAGACGGAGGTGATGAAAATAACCAACCAACCAACAACAACTACAGCAACTTCCAGCGCCAATCACCATCAACAAAAGGGATTTGAAAGAGGTTACTTCATTCACTCATCTAGGGAGCATTGTCTCAACTACAGGCATTCGGAACGGACGAGGATGTCAAATCGAGTGTGAATCGGGAAGGCGAGAAACACATTCATCAACCTGAAACCAATCTGGAAATCTTCTTCACTCAGCCAGCATCAACAACAAAATTCGGTAGGATTTTCAATACAAACCCCAAGTCAGTCAGTTCTTCTATACGGATCAGAAACTTGGAGAGTGGG
This sequence comes from Trichobilharzia regenti, assembly GCA_944472135.2. NCBI lineage: Eukaryota > Metazoa > Platyhelminthes > Trematoda > Strigeidida > Schistosomatidae > Trichobilharzia > Trichobilharzia regenti. Next base: position 32,629,087 of record OX235267.1, read on the forward strand.
TCACAAACAATATTTCCGACAGCCCGTCGCAGACGCTACCTTTATCAACAACTATCTTCGCTGGATCGATACTGAAGATCAGATGGCCGGGCCGGAAAGAATCACCAACAAGAAACTATGGGAACAAACAAAACAAGAACGAATCGCCGCCCAACAAATATGCTGAAGCAAGCGGAGATGGATTGGACACTTGCGGCTGAGGAGGCCGCTGGGTGACATCGCGCGAATGTCAGGCCATTGCTCGAGTGGAACCAGGCCGAAAGAGAAGCGGTGAGTGGGACGTCAGTGCAAGAGTGACATAGAGGAGATCGTGTGAGGAGGAGTTGAAAGAGTATGGACTAACATGTATGCAGGTGAAAAGTACAGCAGAAGACAGAAACAAGTGGAGACGTGCAGTTGAAGTTCTATGTTCCATTAGGAACCAAACGGAACAATAATAATAATAATGCAGCTGATGAGATCCTCGTATGACATGAACTACATCTTATCCTGCAAAAGATATTCTTATTCGCACCATACCAGTTTGCTGAGGGAAAATAGTTTGATTCAATTTTCATTTTGATGAGTTAACATTTGACTCCCCTAAGTGAACTAATGATTTGTCGGCGGTGCAGTTGTTGAATGCTGGACAGCCACGCGCCAAGGCTATTCTGACCTTAAACTGTCTGCGGGGAAGCGCTGTGTATGCGAAACTTGTGGACGGAGTTTCGATCCCACAATGTTGGAAATACTCTACTTGATTCTTAGCTACCTACACTACGGTTGAATTTCGGCTAACCAATTTTATTCTACAGTGCTTGTTTTGTGTTGAAAAACGTACCTTTTCTGTACCGCTGCCTCTAACAACACTGTTGAGGTGATTTTGAGTTCTTGATGTTATTTACTGTCGAATAGAACGGCATAGATTTATCGAAGAATGATTGTCTTTCTACTACCTTTGCAGTGTTTGTAACTGTGAGTCTCTCAAGGAAGCAAGTTTCTGTCACTTATACAGTGGAATGCATAGATCGGTTTTCTGCGTTTAGAACACAACGAGACGGTTTCGATCACAACAAAGAAACTAGAATCAACAATAATCTACGATAAAAACTTGAAGGCTTAGGTCCCAAAGAGTGAATGCATCTGCAACGCTAAAAATGATTTCTAGATATTCACATGTTGATTTGCGGGGATTTCATTGGTTACAAGATTTCATCATGAGCTGACATCGGGTAGAGAATCACTGGAGAACCTGGGAGTACTGGATAGCTGTTTCGTCCTAGACCGGGATTCTTCATCAGTACACACCCACCGGAGTTTGAACCCAGGCCTCCCAGTTACAATGCGAGCTCACAGATGTGTTACCAATAGTCTCAAATCATTGGTTTACAGCAGCATTTCAAGGACTACCTCAACTAGGCAGTCTACACCTCCCTACATGGGTGGCTAAAACCAACAGTCAAAGACTTCATGGATTTGTATCAGGTTTTGGTTTGACCGCCTCTAACTCTTTTCCAAATTAATTCTATGTTAGCTAATATATTGTTTGACATGAAAGGAGATACATAGCTTAAACATGCGTAACACGTGTTCTAGCCATCTTATCCAACACTAAACGCCTAACCTCAATACTCCTGACGATATTACAATACAACAACAGGCAGTCGCATCAATCAAACGGGAAATGCATTATATAACATAATACAAAAGAAGTTATCAACAAAACAAATAAAACGATACATACATACCGTAAGCACTTCAATTAAATCTTGCCTTGATATATACCCATCATTGTCTAAATCATACATTGTAAATGCCCAACGTAATTTCTGTGGTAAATCACCACGACTTGTAATATTTAATGAAGATAAAAAATCCCTGAAATCAATCAAACCATCACGATTTTTATCGAATGTCCGGAAGACACATTCAGCAAAACGTGTTGATTCACCGTATGGAAAAAACTTGGTATATACACGTTTAAAATCATCGATGGATAAATGACCAGTTGGACATTCCTTTAAATGTTGTGGTGGTTTTTTTCGAAAAAAGGGAGAAATAAATAAAGGATATCAATGTTATTATTATTATTGATATAAGTATAAAACTTGGGCACTGTATACAAATTTTATTCTGATGAAATCCCCATTTAGTCATATGAAAAAAGAAGACGTTCAGCGAAGAGACTCTTTTCGCCGCCGAATTCATTCACATAGCTAACTGTACAATCACATTTATATATAATTATTTGTGTGTGTGTGTACATGAGGTTTGTCAAGTTTGGATGATTGATTAGATAATAAAAGAATGATCTGAATAGGAAACAAGGTTAATTGGACAGCAACTAAAGTAAGATTGAGTTAGTAAGTTATATATTTATTATTTATTGCTCCCTTGGGTTCCTAGTGGAACATAGGGCTTCAATTGCACGTCTCCACTTGCTTCTGTCTTCCTTCTGCTGTACTTGCTGTACCTGCATCCATGTTAGTCCACACTGTTTCAATTCCTCTTCACACGATCTCCATGTCACCCTTGCACTGACGACCCAATCGCCGCTTCCCATTCTGTTGGTTTCCACTCGAGCAATGGCCTGACGCGCGATGTCACCCAACGGCCTCCTCAGCCGCGAGTGTCCAATCCATCTCCACTTTCTCCTGCATATTTTTTGTTGCTAGGAGATCGGTTCTTGTTTTGTTTCTTCCCATAGTTTGGTTGGTTGTTGGCGATTCTTTCCGGCCCGGCCATCTCATCTTCAATATAGATCCAGCGAAGACAGTTGTTAATAAAGGTCTGCAACCTTTTTGAAATATTCTTTGTGACCCTCCAAGTTTCTGATCCGTATAGAGGAAGTGACTGACTTGACGTTCGTATTGAAAGTTCGACCGAATTTTGTTGTTGACGCTGAGTGACGAAGATTTCCAGATTGATTTCAGGTTGAGTTAGTAAGTTAGATGACGTAATATAATGGACTAAAATGTTTCAACTTAGGTCAGCGTACCAACAGAGGTAATTACAGGTAGAGACGAAGGAGAAGTGGGGTAGAGAATAATGCCATTTAAATTAGAACTGAAATTGAGCAAATAAGTTGGATGGCGTAATATAAATGACTATAAATTGAGCGTTGGTCAAGTCAGTAACAGTGGTAGTGAGGTGTAGAAATTAAATCGGGTGGGGGTAGAGAACAAGAAAGTTGAAAATGCAAAATATTACAATTGAGAAGACTAAATAATACTAATGAAGACTCAGACAAAGAAAGATTAGATAGAATTTACTTGTCGGATAATAAGAGGGATTACATCCACTGCAAGTGTAGTGATTGAACGAACTTCTTCTGTATGCAGAGTTCAGGGCTTAGCAAGTGAATCGCCATGGCTTCTGTAGTTTGAAGAAGTCTGATTCGTACAGCTTTAGGAAGACTACTTCTTACTCAGTAGACAAACAGCGATTGCACAATTATGTGAATGAATTCGCTAAAAAGAGTATCTTCGCTGAACGTCTTCTCTCTTTCATATGATTCAATGGGAATTTTCATGCTACTCAAATCACACAGTGTTGTGTTATACAGTAATATTCACTGATGCGACCACGTTTCGAGCAGAATTTATTACTGCTCATAATCACATCAAGTCGCTCACACAACTTTTTTGCTTCATTTATGTACATGCGTAAAACTTGATGATTGGACATTTGAATAAAACCAATGTAAGATAAAATACATTCGGAAATAATATTATTGTTGTCAATCAAATACAATAAGATGGGAAGCAAGATGCTTATTATTATTATTATTATATTATTGCTCCTTCGGGTTCCTATAATAATAATAATAATAATAATAATAATAAATAATAATAATAATAACAATAATCATAATAATAATAATAGACTGCTATACTGTGAATTGAATACACTTTACCATTACTTATTATCCTCTGATTTGACTGGTGGTAATATTATCTTCCATATCTCTGGTATTTGCGTGGAGTTATTTCTGTTGCATGTGTTGGGTGTAGATTGGATGAACCAGGATTCAGTAATCAATCTTTCTCTCTTTCTCTCCAACGACCTATATTACTTTTAAGAATTTTGACTCTCTTTCACCCACCCTATTGTGTGATTGTATGTCAATGCATACAGTGCGATTGCCAAGCTTTTGTTTAAATTACTTCTCTTCGTGGCGTCAATCATTCTAGCCTTCCCTAAATTCTTATATTCTGATAATCTATCTGACTACTCCCGGTCTACTAGGTTGACCTATGTAGTTGACTTCATTAACAGTCATTGCAGGGTATTTTTTAAATTATATTGTTTTGTTTAATTGGGTCAACCTACTGGGTCCTTTAGCCTACCTACAGAGTTTGTCCTACCTGAGTGAGTTTGTAGGTTTGAATGCCGTCCTAATTCCTGCTTTATAAAAAATCCTACGAAGAGAGTCTTACACGTCCCCTCCATATATATGGTAAAACTACTGTAGATGCCTTATATTCTTTCTTATTTATCTTATCATTATGTGCCTTGATATGATAATGAGCAATAATAATTTGTGCTCGAAACGTCATCAGTAAACATTACTGTACAACACTGTGATTTTATCGAAATAAAATGTTTTCCGTGATGGTGTTATTATTATTGTCAGAAAATATTGCAGATTCGCATAGAACATTGTTTTCAAACAGATCTCATGAGGCTTTGTTCTATTATACTTACAATTACAAACAAGCATTAAATATAAAGAAAACACTTGCATTTGTAAACAGGATGATAAGATTGTACCTGTCAATTCCGTTGTGTGTATTACTAGACAATTTAGCCGACGTCTCAATGCACATCTCCTATAGTGATTTGTTAAGAGAGAGAGAGAGAGAGATGATGGCAATTGCTTCAGCAAAGCGTAGCAAGCTAGGTTTCTTTTGCTTGTTGATTATTTTGAACGACTTCAGGTTGTCTACACTATGACCACTGTCCAATAGATGACGAGCAATCGCACTGTTTAATGCTTGCGGACCTTTCAGTCTCAGGTTCTTTGGTGTATGTGTTCATAAATGCAGACACTAACCCTTCTCTCTGTTCTTCCAATGTATGCGCTTTGTTGTTCTTGCTTTGTTCAAGTTAATTAATGGGAAGAATTCCATGAAGTTTTTAACCGATAGTAGTCTGGAAAAAGAGGGAGGGTTGCATGTCAGACTAGTAACTCTACTTCACAAAAGCAACACCACTACTGAAGTCTTAAAGACTGAAGCTCTATCCTCCACTCGGAATATAAAGAAAATTCTTTTTAAAAATGTGAAAAAAGAATATGATGAACCTTCTAGTCCTAAGTTTAGTGAACATCGACCCCCCCCTCGACGAAATCAGAAGTCCTGAATGCAATCAAGATGCTAAAAGCTCGAAAAGCAGCAGGACCAGATGGAATCCCAGCAGAAGCATTGAAAATGGACCCAGAGACAACAGCGGACTTGATGATGCCATTACTGGAGAAGGTGTGGAAAGAGGACAAAGTACCCGAGGATTGGAAGAAAGGATACTTATTCAAACTACCAAAGAAAGGAGACTTAAGTCAATGCAAAAACTGGAGTGGAATTATGCTCCTGTCCATCCCAAGCAAAATACTAAGCCGCATCATCGACTTATACATCTCATCCAACAGTTATATGACAATGCTACATGCCAAGTAATCCACAACGGGAAACTTACGGAATCCTTCGAAGTGAGGATGGGAGTGAGACAAGCTGACTGCCTACTATCGCCAATGATCTTCCTGATTGCAGTAGATTGGATAATGCGACAGATAACGGGCAATGAGGAAACAAACATAAAATGGAATCACACAAAAAACTTGGAGGATCTGGACATCGCCAGCGATGATATATGTCTGATTTCCCACAAACTGGAAGATATGCAAGTGAGAAGCAACAAGTCGGTAGAAGAAGTATCAAAGTTACGACTTCAAGTGAACATAGATAAAACAGAGGTGATGAAGATTCCTGGCCAACAGCAACAGCAACAACAGCAGACAACAATCAGCCAGCATAAATGGGAGGAACCTGAAACAAACAACCTCCTTCACCTACCTACCTGGGAAGCATCGTTTCAACTACAAGCGGAACTGACGAGGACATCAAAGCCAGAATCGGAAAAGCAAGACAAGCTTTCATTACTCTCAAGTCTGTGTGGAGGTCAACAGCCCCACTCAGCATCAAAAATAAGATCCGGATTTTTAACTCCAATGTGAAGTCAGTGCTACTTACAATACGGATCAGAGACTTGGCCAGCGCGTAATAAAGAGCATCTCAAACAAACTACAGACCTTCATTAACAGTTGTCTTCGCTCAATACTCAAGATCAGATGGATGGCCAGAAGAGATCAGCAACAGGGATCTCTGGCACTGAGCGAACCAACCCAGCATGTGGGCAGACTTGGAGCGGAGTGAAAAAGTTAGCAGAAAACCGAAGGATATAATTATAATAATCTGGTCCTAAGTGTGAAAACAAAAATAATCACATAAAGGAGGCTCAACACAAGATTAATTAAAGGCAGTAACCTTTCGGAGATATATTCACCTTTAAGTAACTGTCTGTGATGTGTATTACTGTGCATAACAGATTGCCTAAGCTATGGAGTCATTAGATCACTAAGGACGCGCTTATGTACACAGGCAAAAGTTCATAATACATGATTCAACTGACCTTCAGGAAACCTTTGTACCAATCTTGTATTTCTGCTTCCGTACGCACACAAACAAATTTCGACCGGATATATAGTACAAGTCTGCTGGAAACTAACCCACAATGCAGTACACACGAAACCCACACAAAGACGCAACTAGCATCAAACAATAGGTGGAATAATAAGCCACGGTCGTCACAAGGATCCAATCATTTTATATCCCCTGCGTCCCTGTCAGCGTTGAAAAAACAGCTGGTAAGGATGCTAACACTCCTAAACCACTAGTGCCGGCTCCCTCCTTGCATGAAATCAGGAACAGTCTAGTGCAACTGTATCCATTAGGCACACTTGACACTTGCACAAGTATAGGTCCAATAAAGAAACCTACCCACTTCTCTGGCCTAAATAAAAATGAAAATTCCTCAGTCCATAGCAAATCCAGTACTCCAACTCCTAATGCTTCAACAAAAACAGCACACATCAACTCGATAGACATAGGTGAGCTGACAATGTAGTTGAAGATAGAACGATCAAATCTTGGTTGTTTGCCCAAAATCAACTTCCCCAATTTTCGCGGAGGCATCAATACGACAGTCATCCTCTCATCGGTGGCTGTTCAGAAAGAAGTCAGCAATAAACCGTCAGAAGTAATATTGTGATTTATAATTGTAATATTTGTTCACAGACCTCAATGATAACACTTTATATATTTTGGTGTAACAATAAAGAATTCTTGAGTGGCCAGTCGGTGTTTTGGTTTTTCGTCCGTTATAACTAAGCGTTTCTGAGAAACTTCAAGGAACAGCGTGAGCCCGAGCGTAGCAAGAGCTGGGCATTAACAGTTTACGAGACGTGGCTGACAGTTTCTGACGGTAGAAACAGATTCTGGCCAATTCAGATAGCTGGTAACAGTCTGGATAGTCACCGTTCATCTTTCCTGGTGCCGGTCAAGTCCTCTTTGAACAAGCAATATCTGGAACGTTTTTGGAATTGGGTCAAGTTCAACAATGCCTGGGTCAAAGAAGGGACAGAGTGTCTTGGATGCAAACAGGAAGGTAAGTCATGTTAACTTGTCTGTTACTTGTAACGATGTGTCTGATGTTAGGCATGACATGGTTGATGTTACTGTTTCGCCGTTCAGGGATAATAGGAACATCGAACTCCCTAAATTTGAACCACGGTGTTTCGATGGAAACCCGGCTGATTATTTACAATTTGTAAAGGAGTTTGAGATAATGTTTAGTAGTTTTCTATTAAGTGATGAATTGAAATTGATGTATTTGATGAGGTATTGCACTGGAGATGCTTCAAGAGCAATACAGTGCTGTAAGTTTATGAAGTCAAAAGAGGGCTACTACGAGGCTATGAGCATACCACGTCAAAGGTTTGGAAGACCTTCGATGATTGTAGGGAAATTATTCGAGGCTGTCAAAGGTAATGGCGGCCAACTTCGAGATGACTCCAACGCACTTACTGAGTTTTTAGATAATCTTATGACTTATAAGAATACCTTGATTTCTATGAATTGCATGAGTGACATCAACTCGAGTTTTATACTAGAAGTAATAGCAAGACGCCTGCCTACTCGACTGCAAAGGAAGTGGGTGAAGATAAGCTCCCGTATGGAGGATGAGGGTATCGAGCCAAGATTTGATGATATCCTGAAACTGGTAAACAATAGTGTCAATCAATATATGAGCAAGTTTGCCAGTATATTGAATCTCACCCCTAGAATAGAGCAGTCTGAGGGTAAAACGCAATCGTTGATGACGAATAGGCCTCAAAGAGGTGGATATCGAGAAGGCTCCATGATATCTAGTAATGCATATAGACCTAGTGAGTGTAACAGGTTTCGTAGTACATCCTCAACAGATAAGTTACAAGCTGCAAGACAAACACGGTTGTGTTTTACACGCTTGCGAGAAGTGCATGCAAAGGTGAACTGTGAACCAGTGAGCAAGTTCAGTGATAAGCTAAATGTGAACTCCAGGCCTGACTCCGAATTGTGTGACGATAACGGTGTGGTCAAGAAGTCTGTAGTTGCAACTGGTAAGCCGTTGTTGAATAGAATGTCACAGAATAGAGTTATTGCTTCAGAGTCCAGTTCTGACCCTACAAGTTTACGAGGTATTACTAGTCAGAGTGAAGGGATAAAATCTTTGGGGATTTGTGAGAAGGAACCAAAATTGTCTACTTCTGTTATTAAAGAGTATGAAAATGATGAAGTTGACCAGCTAGATGATGATAAATTGAATATTCGGGATAATGATCATGATACTTCACAGTTGTCTTTGGTTGATCATGATGAGATGAGGGAATGCCTACTACTGCTAAGTTGAACAAGGGTTCTGTACAACTACAACGTGAATTAGAAATAAATGCAGATGCAGTTGCAGAAGGCATGCATACTTGTCAGACCGTCAGTTTAATTGATCAGCATGTAGCCCACCTATCATCAGATGCTAGTGCTAAACCTGAGCTGATAGTAAAAGACAGCAGTGGTGGTGGTCTTCCAGTTAGGCAAATTTCTGAAAGTCGAGCAACAACAGCTTCTGATCCACCGCTAACTTCATCAACTGATATCAATCAGTCGTCGTTGGTGTTGTCATCCACAATGAAACAGACGCCCATCAACTCAAGTATCTTGTGCAATGACTATGCTAGTATCAGTTCGTTTGAAAGGACGAATATCAATGGTCAGTTTAGTGAGGATAAGCCAAGTGTAAACGAGAGAGTAATTGTTAAATTGACTTGCATGAATAAAGGCATTTCTACTTTCAAGTTACTATTTGAATGCTATTATCTTTGGTGTAAATTACTCTGTTTTTACACTTGGTTGATGAGATATGTCGTGTGTTTGTTCGTCATCTATATTCTACGATACAATGACATGAGCGTGTTACCGTTCAGATTTGAAGATATAGCCGATAGAAGGAAGTCAGCAAATGAACTCTGCAACGATTTTCCAACCTAGAGCATCAATCTGAGAAGGGTTGTAGGCGTACTGCTGTAAGTCCTACAATTCTTCAAAGGGTAGCGCATCAATGAGAAGTCCAATGTGCTTGGTGTGTGATTTTGTACACAAGTTCATATTGTATATACTGAATTGATATCATCTGTCATCTAGTTGTTGGTAATTCTGTTTGTGTCCGGACGACTTCCACTTGGATCATCAACCTGAGAAGGAATGTAGGCGTACTGCTATAAGTCCTACAGTTCTTCAAAGGTGGTTCCTCAGGCCAGAATCCACAACATGTGATGTATTGATTGCACATATGATTTTGTTAAATAATTGTGAGTCCCAATTATTGTAATTGTTGGTTAATCTTGTTTGTGTCCGGACATTCCACAACTTACAATCGTCAATCTGTGAAGGATTGTAGGCGTACTGGTGTAAGTCCTGCGATTCTTCAAAGGAATTCCATCAAGACACGATCCTCGAGGTTATTTGTACTGTTTGTGTATACGTGTGGTGTGTCATATCAATTGGTGGTGTTTTGGATTCATTGTGTTTACTCGTTGTTTTCGTACCTTGTTTTTAATGCATAATTTTGTTAAAATTTTCGTCGTGATTACTTCTGAAGTTGATTCTAGTCTTCTACATCCGTGAATGAATTGATTGATGTTATAGACAGCAGATGGGTCGTATACGCCGGGGAGGCTGGGCTATTGCTGAGAATGAAATGCACACGGAGATAATTGTTGGCTGAGGCCCAACACGCCGGGGAGAAAGAGTGTAAACGACTGAGGCTCGCATGCGTCACCGCTACTAGAATTGAGGCAGAATGAGTGACAAGCGATTTCAGTGGTAATTGGTGGTGAATAGATAAGAGGATGTGCGTGGAGTATCATGAGGTGGTGCTATGGTCACGTTGCATTCTGCAAGAGTCATTCTAGCAAGTGGCGATTGTGTTGCAAGAGGATGTGTCAAGAGGATGCCTTTAACTGGAAGGCGCAGGTCGTCATTGATGTGTGAGACTGTGCTGTGGGTATGCTTGTGGTGTGTTGGCTTTTCTGTTTGTTTTCCATTTCAGCTCTGTCCGAGTGACCCAGGTTCTCGCAATGGCATCCAAGTCAACGTGTATTGATCGTGAAGAAAAAAGGGATGGATCCGTATTTTGCCGGTGAGTGTCAATGTAGTTGAAGATTGAACGACCAACTCATGGTTGTTTGCTCAAAACAAACTTTCCCAATTTTCGCGGAGGCATCAATACACCAGTCATCCTCTCATCGGTCGCTGTTCAGAAAGAAGTCAGCAATAAACCGTCAGAAGTAATATTGTGATTTATAATTGTAATATTTGTTCACAGACCTCAATGATAACACTTTTTATATGTTGGTGTAACAATAAAGAATTCTTGAGTGGCCAATCGGTGTTTTGGTTTTTGCGTCCGTTATTACTAAGCGTTTCTGAGAAACTTCAAGGAACAGCGTGAGCCCGAGCGTAGCAAGAGCTGGGCATTAACGTTTTATGAGGCGTGGCTGAGATGAGCATGATGCTGAATTTCCTCTTGACATAGGATCATCATGTCCAGCAGAACTACTAGGTGCTGAACCGTATTCGGGGCTGACTAACGAACTTAAATACTTCAAATGCTACTTCAACTCACATCTTTACCTAATCCTCATAAATTCTAGATCTGTTCTAAATAAATTGCCGATGTTCAGAGCACTCACAGTAATATACAAACCCCCTGTAATTGTCATCACTGAGTCTTGGTGTCATTCGAACATCCTGGATGAAGAAATAAGCTTAGATAACTACACACACTTTCGGTGTGACAGGGAAGGTGGTAAGCGAGGGGTTGTCTCATGTACTTTCTGAATGCACTAACTGTATCACACCTAGAAAGTAGTGCACTTAACATGCCTGAGACTCTATGGGTTAATGTACACTTAAATAACGTAACAGCATTAATTGGATGAACCTACAGAGAACCTGACACCTTTAGTAATTACGAGACCCAACTTATTAATACTCTGGAGCAATTATCCGACTTACAATACGATCATAAGATCCTGTGTGGGGACTTTAACTTACCTGAAATCAACTGGGATATACCCACAGGCCCAACTAAATTTGATAAGTTCTTAGGCACACTGGATATACTTGGCTGGAAACAAACTGTCACTACTCCCACAAGAGGTAATAACGTACTAGACTTAATCTTCTGCCACAATATAAGCCCCCTTTCAACGCTGGTAGGTTCTGAGTTTCCAGGGAGTGACCACAAAACAGTAATGCGTGCACTGCCAATTCCGCTGAGTAGCAATGTATCTCAAACCTCCACTTCACAACAAGTAAAATATAGGAACCATGGTCAGGCAAAGTGGGCCTTAGTTGAATCGATGCTAAGATCCTCCGAATGGGATGAATACTTCACTACTGATGACCTATCGAGAGCCCTAAACATCTTCTACCATAACCCTAACACATGCTTAGATGCTGTCATTCCACTCCAAACACTAAAGGTCTCCCCACACAGAAAGTCATTCATAAAACCAAAGGATCGTACGAAAGTGAAGAGACTCTCAACAAGTTACTTCAAACACCACGACTTTGGCACTCTAGGTCTAATACTTAACACCCTTAGCTCCATCTCACAAGCCCGAGATTTTCATAAGAGAAAGGAAGAACGCATCGCGGTAGCCAGTCCTGCTAGAGTGTATGCACTCACAGAAATCTTAAGGAAGCGAATGAATCGCAAAAATCACAGCATTTCTCTCCTCATAGACAAAGGTAGGCTATGCACTAGCTCCGCAGATATATGTGAGCTATTCAATAAAAGGTTTTCAGGTAACTACCTTAAGCCCTCAATCCAGCTACTCGGTATACACCCTGTTACTAATATGGCACAAACTCCATCTCCACTCACACCAAACCAAATTAGCACTGTTGAATCCAATTACACTAATTTTAACCAAACTTAAGAACCCTCAAAAGTTCACAAGGTTTCGGTACTTACGGTATATCATCTTACTTCTATAAATATGGTGGCCCTGACATTCCTCTACTACTGCTTAAAATATTCACAATGTCCCTAGAAACCCAAACTTACCCTGATATATGGAAGACAATATTCATTATGCCTAAACACAAATCTGGCTCGAAAACTGAAGTCAGTAGCTACCGGTCGATCAATATCGCACCTATAGCATCTAGAATTATGGAGAGACTAGTCAAAGATAACTTAATCAAACATATGCTTAGCTGCAACATCATAAGTCCGAACCAACATGGATTCCTGAAATCCAGATCATGTTTAACATGTCACCTAGACTTCTTCAATTTGGTAACCAGTAGTCGTGACAGACGGCAACTAGTACTTGTCATCTACTTTGACATTTCTAGGGCATTTGACCGTGTTGACCATTTACTGCTAATACATAAGCTGAACTCCTTAGGAATACGTGACCCATTATTAGGATGGCTTAAATCATTCCTTAACAATAGGTCCCAAATAGTTAAACTCGGGTCTGTAACATCCAAACCTAGCCCTATCACTTCTGGTGTAGTACAAGGTAGTGTCATTGGACCCCTCCTGTTTGCACTATGCATCAATGACATATGCGCTTGCTTCACGCACGGGAAACCATTCATCTTCGCAGATGACCTAAAAGTAGCTTACACACTCCAATGTGATGACTTAGGGTATTTCGAGAATGTAGTCCAGAAGGAATCAGATAAAATGACCGCTTGGTCGTCCCTATGGAATCTCCAATTTAATCTGAACAAATGTGGCTGTATCTGCTTCGGCGCACTCCCAGTTGACCTGAAATTAACGCTTCAATCTGCTAACCTAACCAGACTCTGAAGTGTCGTTGACCTAGGCCTGAAGTACTCTAGTGACTTGACATTCTCTGAGCAAGTAGCATCACAGACTAGAAAATCAAGGATGCTCTAAGGATGCATACTCAGAAACTTTCACGAGAATGAAGCCAAGCTAATTCTGTACAAAACATGTGTCAGACCACTACTAGAATACTGTCCATTTATTGTAAGCAGCACTCGCACACATGATAAGCTGAGGATGGAAAGTATCCAACGATATTTTACCTGAAAACTACTTGGCTACGATTGTAAGAAAGACTACTGTCAATCTAGTTGAAGATTGAACGACCAACTCATGGTTGTTTGCTCAAAACAAACTTCCCCAATTTTCGCGGAGGCATCAATACACCAGTCATCCTCTCATCGGTCGCTGTTCAGAAAGAAGTCAGCAATAAACCGTCAGAAGTAATATTGTGATTTATAATTGTAATATTTGTTCACAGACCTCAATGATAACACTTTTTATATTTGGTGTAACAATAAAGAATTCTTGAGTGGCCAGTCGGTGTTTTGGCTTTTGCGTCCGTTATTACTAAGCGTTCTGAGAAACTTCAAGGAACAGCGTGAGCCCGAGCGTAGCAAGAGCTGGGCATTAACGGTTTACGAGACGTGACTGACAACTACATCTCACGGTGCATGATTCTAAAGCTTGACCCACTTTGGACAAGGCGACTTATTATAAACCTAATATTATTCTTTAAGGTCCTTCACAAAATATCATTCTCAGGGAACAGGGACATACAATTCGCACAGGAAGGTTCTTACGATCTGCGTAACCAAACTTCCACCGTGACAACTCATTCTTTTAAGTAAACACTCCGTGAAAACTTCTTCACAGTCATGTATTCTAAAATATGGAATAGCCTACCCCTAGATGGCAGAACTTGCTGTTCGGTTACAAGCTTCAAGCGCTCTCTATACAGACTGTTTCACTCTACTGATTATATCAATAAACTATTACTCCCAGAACGAATCAACTACTAATCTACTACAGCACCTAAAAGACGCACTTCAACACCCTTAGCAATCTAAAAACTATTAATAAACTAACAGCATGGATGCATAAAGGGCAAAGTTTAAGAATAGCGTCCCAAAACCTTCAACGTTCAATGACCTTGAACGCATGCTAGTCATTGGTTGAGGAACCTTCCCATTATTCTAGCGCGAAAATGACGCCTTTGCATCTGCTCAGATGCAAATTTCAGCCAGAGCATGTTTATCAGTACTGTTTAGACAATGGATTAATAGGACGTGCTGGGATTTGTAGTTGTGGTGCTTCTATGAAACTGCAGCCGTATACCCAGGCCATTGATGGATATATATTCAGGTGTACAGAGTGTAGGAAGCGAACAAGTGTTCGCACTGGTAAGTAACACTGTCAGTTGATTATCTTTATGAGTAGTGAGAAGAGATTTAAACTATCTAGTCTTTCCTCATATGATAAGTTAGCTATGCCGTGAACCATACGTGTTGCCTTCCTTTGAACACTTTCTAGAATGTGTGAATCCCCTTTTAGACACGGACTGGCGGCCTGGATGCAGTTTTCCAGTCTTGACCTAACCAGAGATGTGTATAAGGAGGTGAACATATCTCTGGTAATTCTTGTAAAGGCTCTGCGAATCGCCCATAAGGACCTGAAACTACGTGCAGCCACCGCGCGACAGTGTGCTGTAGTTTTTAAGTCGTGGCTAACTATGACACCTAAGTCCAAGTGAGTCTGAACTGATGGAAGTGTTATTCCCTCTAGTTCGTAGGAGCTCGTGCTTGCTTGTCCAATGCGCATGGTTGCACATTTTGCCACGTTGATCGGGAGCATCCATTCAACAGACCACTCCGACAGTTTGTTGAGGTCGTCTTGCAAGGTGGACGTATCACTGTTGCCCTTCAGCTCCCTCCAAATTTTTAAGTCATCTGCGTATAGGACCATAGGGGAGTCGGTGAGCAGAGGTAACTCATTGATATACAGAATAAAAAGGAGAGGACCGAGAACCGTGCCTTGTGGCACTCCGCTACTTACTGCTGTCCAGGAGGAGAGTTTTGAGTTGATCCTAACCCTCTGCCTCCTATCTATGAGGAATTCCCTGAGCCAGTCTAGTAGTCTGCCTTTGATACCAAGACTTTCCAATTTCATGAGTAGTCTTTTGTGAGGTACTTTATCAAAGGCTTTACTGAAGTCTATGAAGACGACGTCAACGGGTCTTCTGTTATCCTTTGATTTGACCCAGCTTTCTCTTGCAGTCAGGAGATTTGACAGGCATGAGAGGTTCCTCCGGAAGCCATGCTGTGCTCCAGATAACAAGCTGCTATTTTCCAGATAAGCCATGATGCTTTTCTTGATAATTCTTTCCAGTGTCTTGATTAAAGTGCTGGTGAGACTGATAGGCCTGTAATTTGAAGGGCTTTGTCTTGATCCTCCTTTGTGTATGGGGGTTACTATGGCGTCTTTCCAATCACGTGGCAACACTCCATTTAGGAGAGATAGCTTGAAGATCGTGGTCAAGGGGCCGGCTATGTGGGCTGATAGCTCCTTGAGAAGCCTTGGATGAAGACTGTCAGGACCCATTGATTTTCCTGCATCTAGTTTCATTAAGAAGTTGAGCACGATGCCTTGGTCGATGTCAACGGAATCTATCCCATGTTCTTCTGATGCAGCCAGAGCTGATCCTATAGGCAGTGATGACTCCTGAGTGAAGACTTGGGAGAAGTAGTTTGCCATTGCTTCTGCTTTTTCTTGATCTTCTTCGATTGTATCTTTGTCAATAATCAGGTTTGGGACACCATTGGGTGTTTTATTCCTGAAATTCAAGTACGAGAAAATTTTCTTAGGTTGTGCCTTTGCATTTTGGGCCAGGTGTGTCTCGAACTTCATCCTTGATTGGCGGATTTCTGCGATAGCTTTATTTCTAGCAGTAGTATATAATTCCCTGGTCTCAGAAGTCTCAAGTGTTGCAAACAGGTTCCAACATTTGCGTTTACGTCTGAGTAACTTACGAATCTCCCGGTTTATCCAAGGGGGGGAATGTTTCCGACCCTTTGGAACAGACCAAGGGATGAAGGGTACAGTTACTTGGGCGTAAAGTTGCTTAAATTGGTTCCATGCGGCTTCTACTTGGGACTCTGGATTGATGTACCAGTTTACTGAGTTGGCTGCTGAGACGATCGCATTTATGTCAGCTTTCCAAACGTTTGGTCGAGCTGGGGTTTTGGCCCTTGCTGCCGTTGCTGTGAACTTGAAAGTGAGCACAGCATGGTCACTTCTTCCTAACGGAGGAAGATGTTGTATGAGATCCACATCCTCACCGTGTGAGAACACTAGGTCCAGAGTTGATGAGGAGTGCTGTGAGTCATAGCGCGTGGGCTTAATGATATGTTGGACTAGGGCTAGCGATATACTAGATTCTAGCAGTTTATGGTCAAAGGAGTTGACTGAAGATGGAGTTGTTAGGCTCGACCAGTCAACTGTTGGGGCGTTGAAGTCACCGACTACGAGACTTCGACATTTTGAAGTCCAGGAGCCTAGCTTCTCTATTAGGAAGTCGTCTGCACTGCAGTCAGGACTGCGGTACACAGCAATGAGGTCAATGTCTTGGCCTATGCATTTAAGTCTGCAGCGTAGAAGTTCGCACGACTCACTTTCGTGGGCGAGTGCTTCGATACTACGCACGGTTAAGCCTTTCTTGAGGTAGATGACTACGCCCCCTCCTTTGCGGTTTAGTCGGTCTACCCTGTGCACTTCGAAGTTTGGCAGGTTAACTTCGTTGTCAGTGACATCGGGTGTGAGCCATGTCTCTGTGATAATAATTACATCCGGGTTTCCGGTTTCTATCATGTTTGCCAGCTCAGTCCTTTTATTTAACAGGCTGCGGGCGTTTGTGTAGCAGACTGTTAATTCAGATTGGTGCTTCCCCGGCCCACCCACAGAGGTTTCGGGATCATTAAACTGCGAACTCGGACAACCCGAAAACCCTTAATCTTAAGGTTCTTCTCACCGTTCCGGCGTCGCTCACTTAATTCTAGTGCCGCAGCCTGTCTTTTGACACGGTCTGCCAGGCTTAAGTCAGCGCGGACATATATCCCTGATCCTTTGAGAATATGAGAGTTGCTTAGAATAGCGTCCCTCTCCGCTTTAGAGTTTAGTACGACTTTGAGGAGACGTACAGGTTCACTTACTGTAGGGTCAGGCTTTTGACCTATTCTGTATACGCTGTGTATAGTAATGCCTGATACTGTTTGTGGCAGTAGCTTGTCTAAAAGGGGCTTGACCAAGTTAAGGTCATGCTCGAATCTGGTCTTAGGGTCGAGAGCCAGTGACTCCTCCACTTTGTGGAGAATGAGAGACCTATCAGAGAGATCGGGTTTGCTTTCCGTTACTTTCTTGCCCTGAGGCGTAAGTGTGTTTCTATCCTTCTTGGGCGGTGTGGCCGAAGTGTTATCCTTATCTCGCTTTTTGCGAGAGACTACGGTGCGCCATTCATTGGCGTCCTCCTCGCTAATCTTAGTGGGGTTCGTCTGTCTGCTGCTCACCGGTGTGGATGAGGCTTGTTCCGCCAGTCCCTGGGCGACTGGAGCTGCAGGTTTTCGACCCCTAGTACGCCTCTTCTTCACGGCAGTCTTTCCATTACTGTCACTGGAGGGCTCATCCAGTATCGTGGGGGCGACCTGGGTGTCTGTAATATGGTGGGTGTTCTTCTGTGCTGTAGAGCACTCACTTATTGGCAAGGTCGCATCTGGGACATGTGCTGTTTTGTCAATGACGCTAGTCACGTCATCGCTATCTGAGCAATAGTCGGTATTCTTCTGTGGTGGAGGACGCTTGCAGTCCATGAGCTTTAAAGCCCCACTAAGAGTAGCTATGGCTTCTGTAATACGGAGTTTAGTTGTACTACAGCAGTCGTTGCATAACCAGTTCGCTAGAGGTTTGCAGCAGCGTTTGTATGCTGCTGGAGTAAGGTTCGTGCACATACTGTGAAACCATCTCTTGCAGTTATCACACTGCATTCCCTCATCCACTGGAAACTGGCACATAGCCCTTCCGCAGCGGTTTCTTTTAATAGGCATTTTATTTAAAACGAACCAGGAAAAGTTAAATACAACTTCAAATATATATATATATAACCTTTGTAAATCAGTGATAAAAGCTAATGAGTGCACAAAGATAGATATATGTGGCTATTATGTTATAAGAACACTTATTATAATTAATAGACTCAGATCTGAAACGTAAACTAACTTCGACCAGAATAAACTGATTTAAAGTTAAATCTGTGGACTTTTGAAGCGTATAACACAACAAAATCCAATTATAAACAAGAGCGTGAAAATTAACTCCCTTTTCAAAGTTCGCGCGGTGTGAACGATTTACTTAATTTAGTTCTGTCAGGTTAATTAGGATAAAGTTAATGAACATATGAAATCTCTGTTACCTTATTAGTGTTGCTCATTTCTGCCAACTCGTTAAGAGTGGTTATCCCTTTCTTGTCATCAAGTTTTGAGTCCGTTTTACTATGTGGCAACATACGTGCCAAATCTTTCATTAGATGACGCCCAACATAAGATATGCCTCTGGAAGAGATAACCAAAACACGCTCTCGATTGGTCCATTGGGGTTTGCGTGCTGGAGGCTGGTCAGATAACCGAACAGAGGGAAGCAATTTGGCTATAAGGGAAACTCATTTGATAAGCCGAAGATACCTACGCTTTTTTATTGACACCTTCGGTTTAGAACCATCAGATAATTTTCTCTTTACTCCTAAAATATACGGTGACTCTAAAGAATAGCGGCCCAAACCGAAACGACCTTTAAACGCAAAAATGACCTTGACAGGGACAACTTCAACCAATGAGAAGGCTCAAAAAGAAAGGCGCATAATTGTAAAAACGGTTTATACAAAAGTAATGCAGTCATAATAAATAGTTACAAAGGATAACGTTCGCGTATATGTTGCAAAAAAACCTCCCAGTTTCTCATAGGAGTCTTCATTGTCATATTAAACCAGTTCCTATACATAAATTCATCTAGATAACTGTAAATCATTGGATTTCTTGATCCATTAACAGCCCTTATCCGTCTTTTCAGACGACTCCATAAACTTTCGATGGAATTAGTGTGCGTTCCATCCACAGGATTCCTGAAACCCTCTGTGTGATTGACGACATGATGAATATACCCATGATTGGATAATTAATTAATTAATCATGGAGTGCCTACCGTCAATTGACGGTAGGCACTCCATTCATCTGTGTGAATAGTCGTCCCAGGCAGCACCAAACGCTGAATAATAGGCAATAATACACCTGCACTGCGATTTGGAATCGCCTCTATATACCCTTTTCGTAGTGTTGTGTCGTATATACCCAATATCCACTGCTGGTTGGATTGTAATCTCCCTCGGTTATATTTCCTTTTTATCAATACAGTTTCATCAATATGTACGATTACACCGACTCCTCCAAGAACTTGAGTCAGACTGTTCATTTTCCACGAGGAGACATCTCTGCAGTAATTGTACCACTGCACTGCCGACACCTCTGAATTTTCTGTTTCCTAAGCCGTAGCTGTAACTGGTCTTTTGAGGACCCAGAAGTACATATCATTAAGATTTTCGTTAACGGTAGTTTAGACCTAGAGAAAAAAGTTCTTAAGGGATCTGTAAACTAAAAACCAACGACAAACCTCGAACCGATTTCCTCCTTCGGCACTCAATACATCTGTATACAAATCCATCAATGGCCTCTGTGTATTTTTGTATGTGTATAACTCCTCAGCATTGGCAAATTTTCGACAAAGTTATCAGTCCGTTATCCTAAAAGTAATCGAAAACATCCATGATTACTTCCGAAAATGATACAGTCAGCTGATTCCTTGCTCAAGGTCACTTTTTTGTTCGAAGGCCGTTTCGGTTTGAGCCGCTATTCTTTAGAGTCACCAAATATACATAACAATTTACCCAGGCAAAGACCTACCCACGGACTTCTTCGTTACCTTCTCATTCATTTCTATATTCGAGGTGTGATAACGCTACAACGAACAATTTGTACAAACGGCAAGGTCTTCCAATATTTAATGCCTTTGTGACCAGCATAGAAACCTATTATTCTTCTGAAACTCGTCTCTTGTCGTTTTAAAATAGTCCCAAATTTCGGTATATTCCACCACAGCCTAGTGTGTCAAGTGATGGAGCTTTCCTAAACGCAGTAAGAGGGTGTTTATTAGTTTACATATCAAAGAATGCAGGGTTCGTTCCAGGGACTGATCCTTGTGAGGCTTGAAAATTTCGTCTCGCGAGGCAGCCCTCCGATTAGGCCGATAAGTATTCCAAGGGAATCAGTGCTCAGAAACTTGAAGGGAAGTCTGGAGAAATTAGTGCGAGAGAATTCACCATAAGTCGCCTAGAAGAACAGAAGCTGATGTTACGCTCTGTTACGCTTTCCTATTTCCTTTTCTGTCTGTTAGTCTGAATAACTTCACTAACTATATCTATTATTATCATTATTATTATTACTATCTCTTTTCTCTTGTCGACGATACCGGAGGACTAACTGGCGAAAGGATCAACTCCATTCACAATAGTAACAGTCTCAACACACCTCATACTACAAACCACATATAATTAATCCCAGCACTACTCCCTTTGGAGTCAACCAAAGCTATGACAGTTGAGTGGCGGGACGAGCCATGCAGAATTTTACCCAAGATCAGGAACCTATACCTTACAATCAAGAAGCGAGCACAAAGAATTCAAATTGGTTTATAATAGCTCGTAAAAACGATATTGGATGAACATATAGAAGGAAAAGAGGGCAAGAGAACAAGCCCAACTGGGAAGAGGATAAGAGCTTTTAATAAAGCTAAGATGTACATAAAGACATCTGGAATATTCGTTTTTCTAGTGCCACCCTGTAGAGCTTGCCGAGTTCCCTTATTGGTGGAGGTAAACCCACCGCTTTGAGAAATGATCTGGTGTGCTATTAACAATGCTGAAGGATGGAGTGTCTGCCCTACCGGTGTATTTCATCCGAATTATTCAAGGACATATGTCTCGAGCAGCTACCGAGAAGCCCCAGTGGGTCAGTAAGGAGCCGTACAATTCAGCGTCTATTAAACACTCACCACTCAGTCTCTAGGGGAATTCAATCAAAACCACTCATGTAACTAACTTTTCACCTCTCAGTGAAACAACATTCAATTCATTTAGATGCACTGTGATTCACCCTCCATAGATGCCATGTTTCAAGTGAGCAGGTATCTTTGCCAACACATCCCGCTAACTTGTGTCAGTCAAATGCCACTTAAACTGTTATTTCGAGATGGTTTGTGTGAAAGCTAAAGTCAGCGTTTTCCACGCAGCCATATCTGAAAACGGGTGTTCACCGATCGTATCCGACTTCGCACTAATGTCAGCTTATATTCAAATGTATTCTGAAACCGAAAGGGTATTAGTCACAATCTTAACGTCAGTGGTCCTACGGTACAATAGTCACCAGTCACGCACTTGGTGCGGCATTGATTACTAGCCAACTCGCCACTAAATGTTGCACTGAGCTAGGAATAAAAGTGGATTGAGTGTGGGGCTGTAATCCCTCCGCTATTGAAACTTTATGTTCCACTGCGAACACATAGACCGAAAGCGAAATCACGGGGTTGCCACTCACAAACAGTTGATAAACGGTATTTATAGTTCGTATTGCATTTTGAGTCAATGAATGAATGAATGGTCACAGCTTCATTTCAAAACAGTACATGCGATACAGAATGAAATTCTCAGCATTTTACTACAGTATTGCATCCAGTTGCATCAGTTTACAACACATAGTGGAGTATTCGCGTGAGACAGCACATTGACTTAGCGAATAATCTAAGCCTCTTCTGGAAAAACCAGTCGCAATTATATTTGTTAATCATGAACTTAATATTGGGCTATATCTTCATGTCGCCTTCATAGGTGCTTCACATTCCACTATTCTTCAGATGCTGTCTGTGACCCGGTCTTCGTATCGTATGCAATAATCGGTAGGTCGTAGTGGAACTGATTTGCAAAGTAAGGGCATTTATGCCAGTCTAATAGTTCCAGAAGTTATCAGTTCTCCAGTCACAATACTTAACACCTTCCAGGTAGTGGAGATGTGATAATAGATTCATTCGCTTTCAAGTGTGTTCCTTGATGATAGGAATATAGAAAAAACATTTGAAGGCACAACTCAATATAATTCAGCTACCAAGTCTACATTTCTCTAAATCCTAAATGTCCACGGTACTGCCTGGAAAATAAAGGTGGGTACAAATAAAAAGAAAGCGGATGAATCATCTCGAGCTCCACCAGAATTCGGTTTCCTGAAAACGTCCAATGACCCAACTGAACTTACTCAACCCGGAGTAGAAATAACAAATAAGCCATACAAAATGCTACGCGCACTTCAAAATCGGCGTTGCCAAACAGAGATAGACGTTTAGATATCTAATGATCCTTCAAGAGTAGCCAAAAGTAATATGTTGCATACGATACAACGGCGTTGGCTTCTGCCTAGTCAACCCCGCAAGGAGTTGAGGCAAACAAGCGCTTCCAAGTGTTGATGAAACTACTTGCTACAGATTTTCGGATTCGTTATCTGCAATATGACTGAACTTATTATAAATGTAGGCGAAGTAATAACTGACAAGTGATAGATTTAGGTCGTCCAGAGGAGCATTTAGCAGCTTATATGTTCCAGAAAAGGTTAAAAAGTAACCAGGATGGCGCTCACGTCGATCACTGAAAGTAGAGAATAGATAGCACCCAGTTCAGCTCGAATACAGACCGGCTATAAAGAACTACAAAACATATCGTTTATACGAAAGTGGTTTCGCAGTTTTTTAACAGAAGATCAGTTGTTCTGGGATAGCTTTTTGTTCTGTCATTCGCCCTAGCTTCGCTTGCTACTTACTAATCAATGTATTTAATGCACAATCTAATATAGTTTGGTTTGCAAGGATTCGTTATGTTTTTACGAGTCGATCACGGATTGATATCTGTCAGACATTCACGTCTCATAAACCGTTAATGTCCGGCTCTCGCTACGCTCAGGCCCACGCTGTTCTTGAAGATTCAGAAACGCTTAGTTATAACGGACGCAAAAACCAAAACACCGATCTGCCGCTTGTGATTTCTTTATTGTTACACCAACATATAAAAGGAATAAGCGAACTAAGAAAACTAAGGATTCTGACGATATTTTACTCTTCTTTCTGAACAGCGACCGATGAGACGATGACTGTCGTATTGATGCCTCCGCGAAAATTGAGGAAGATGATTTTGAGCAAACAACCATGAATTGATCGTTCAATCTTCAACTCCATTGACACTCCCCGGCAAAAAAGGGATCCAACCCTTTTTTCCTTCACGACCAATGCACGTTGACTTGGATGCCATTGCGAGAACCTGGGTCACACGGACAGAGCTGAAATGGAAAACAAACAGAAAAGCCAACACACCACAAGCATACCCACAGCACAATCTCACACATCGCTGACGACCTGCGCCTCCAGACAGAGACCTCCTCTTGACATCTTGCAACACAATCGCCACTTGCAAGAATGACTCTTGCAAAACGCAACGTGACCATAGCACCAACTCATGATACTCTACGCACATCGTCTTATCTACTCACTACCAATTACCACTGAAATCGCTTGTCACTCATTCTGCCTCAGTTCTAGTAGCGGTGACGCATGCGAGCCTCAGTCGTTTACACTCTTTCTCCCCGGCGTGTGGGACCGCAGCTAACAATTATTACCGTGTGCATTTCATTCTCACCAATAGCCTCCCCGGCGTATACGACACATCTGCTGTCCTTAACATCAATCAATTCATTCATGGATGTAGAAGACTCGAAACAACTTCAGAAGTAATCACGACGAAAATTTTAACAAAATTACGCAATAACAACAAGACACGAAAACAACAAGTAAACACAATGAATCCAAAATACACCAATTGATATGACACACCACACATATATACAAACTGTACACAAAAACGCGCGGATCATGTCTTGATGGAATTCCTTTGAAGAATTGCAGGACTTACACCAGTACGCCTACAACTCTTCTCACGTTGACGATTGTAAGTTGTGGAATGTCCGGACACAAACAAGATTAACCAACAATTACGATCATTGGAACTCACACAATTATTTAACACAAATATATGTAAAATCAACACATCAAATGTTGTGGATTCTGGTACAACAAACTACACTTGAAGAACTGTAGGACTTACAGCAGTACGCCTACATTCCTCCTTAGTTTGATGACACAAGCGGAAGTCGTCCAGACACAAACAGAATTACCAACAGATAGATGAAAGATGATATCAATTCAGTATATACAATATGAACTCGTGCACAAAATCACACACCAAGCACATTGGACTGCTCATTGATGCGCTACCCTTTGAAGAATTGTAGGACTTACAGCAGTACGCCTACAACCCTTCTCACGTTGACGATTGTAAGTTGTGGAATGTCCGGACACAAACAAGATTAACCAACAATTACATAATTGGAACTCACACAATTATTTAACACAAACATATGTACAATCAACACATCAAATGTGGCGGATTCTGCCTGATAACTACCCTTGAAGAACTGTAGGACTTACAGCAGTACGCCTACATTCCTTCTCAGGTTGATGATCCAAGTGGAAGTCGTCCGGACACAAACAGAATTACCAACAGATAGATGAAAGATGATATCAATTCAGTATATACAATATGAACTCGTGCACAAAATCACACACCAAGCACATTGGACTGCTCATTGATGCGCTACCCTTTGAAGAATTGTAGGACTTACAGCAGTACGCCTACAACCCTTCTCAGGTTGACGCTCTAGGTTGGAAAATCGTCGCAGAGTTCATTTGCTAACTTCCTTCTATGAGCTATATCCTCAAATCTGAACGGTAACACGCTCATGTCATTGTATCGTAGAATATAGATGACGAACAAACACACGACATATCTCATCATCCAAGTGTAGAAACAGAGTAATTTACACCAAAGATAATAGCATTCAAATAGTAACTTGAAACTAGAAATGCCTTTATTCATGCTAGTCAATTTAACAATTACTCTCTCGTTTACACTTGGCTTATCCACACTAAACTGACCATTGATATTCGTCCTTTCAAACGAAATGATACTAACATAGTCATTGCACAAGATAGTTGAGTTGATGAGTGTCTGTTTCATTGTGGATGACAGCACCAACGATGACTGAGTGACACAAGGTGATGAACTTAGCGGTGGATCAGAAGCTGTTGTTTTCGGCTTTCAGATAGTTGTCCAACTGCAAGATTACCACCACTGCTGTCTTTCACTACTAGTTCGGGTTTAGCACTATCATCTGATGATAGGTGGGCTACACGCTGATCAATTACACTGACTGTCTCACAAGTATGCACACCTTCTGGAACTGCATCTGCGTTCAATTCTACTTCACGTTGTAGTTGTACAGAACCTTTATTTAACTTAGCAATAGGCATATCCCTCATCTCATAATGATCAACCAAAGACAACTGTGAAGTATCATGATCATTATCACGAATATTCACTTTACCGTCACCTTTATCCTTTTCAAACTCTTTAATAACAGAAGTAGACAATTTTGGTTCCTCCTCGCAAATCATTAAAGGTTTTGTATCTTCACTCTGACTAGTTATACTTTGTAAACTTGTAGGATCAGAACTGCACTCTGAAGCAATAACTCTATTCTGTGACACTCTATTCAACAACGGCTTACCAGTTGCAACTACAGACTTCTTCACAACACCGTTATCGTCACACAATTCGGAGTCAGACCTGGACTTCACATTTAGCTTATCACTGAACTCGCTCACCGGTTCACAGTTCACCTCTGTATGCACCTCTTACACACGTGTGAAACGCAACCGTGTTTGTCTTGCATCTTGTAACTTATCTGTAAGGATGTACCACGAAACCTGTTACACTCACTAGGTCTGTATGCATTACTATACATCATGGAGTCTTCTCGATATCCACCTCTCTGAGGCCTATTCGTCATCAATGATTGCGTTTTACTCACAGACTGCTCTATTCTAGGGGTGAGATGCAATAGACTGGCAAACTTGCTCATAGATTGATTGACACTAGTATTTACCAGTTTCAGGATATCATCAAACTTTGGCTCGATACCCTCATCCTCCATACAGGAGCACATCTTCACCCACTTCCTTCGCAGTCGGGTAGGTAGACGTCTTGCTATTACTTCTAGCATAAAACTCGAGGTGAGGTCACTCATGCGATTCATCGATATCATTCCATTCTTGTAAATTAGCAAATTATCTAAAAAGTCAGTGAGTGGGTGGGAGTCATCCTGTAATTGACCACCATTACCCTCAACAGCCTCGAATACTTTCCCTACAATCATCGAAGACCTTCCAAACCTTTGACGTAATATGCTCATAGCCTCGTAGTAGCCCTCTTTTGGCTTCATACACTTACAGCACTGTATAGCTCTTGCAGCATCTCCAGTGCAATATCTCATCAAATACATCAATTTCAATTCATCATTTAATAAAAACCCACTCAACATGATCTCAAACTACTTTACAAATTGTAAATAATCAGCCGGGTTTCCATCGAAACACCGTGGTTCAAATTTAGGGAGTTTGATGTTCCTATTATCCCTGGACGGGGAAACGGTAACATCAACCATGTCATGCTTAACATCAGACACATCGTTACAAGTAACATACAAGTCAACATGACTTACCTTCCTGTTTGCATCCAAGATTCTCTGTCCCTTCTTTGACCCAGGCATTGTTGAACTTGACACAATTCCAAAAATGTTCCAGATATTGCTTGTTCAAAGAGGACTTGACCGGAACCAGGAGAGATGAACGGTGACTATCCAAACTTTCACCAACTGTTTGAATCCGCCAAAGTCTGTTTCTACCGTCAGAAACTGTCAGTCATTCACGTCTCATAAACCGTTAATGTCCGGCTCTCGCTACGCTCAGGCCCACGCTGTTCTTGAAGATTCAGAAACGCTTAGTTATAACGGACGCAAAAACCAAAACACCGATCTGCCGCTTGTGATTTCTTTATTGTTACACCAACATATAAAAGGAATAAGCGAACTAAGAAAACTAAGGATTCTGACGATATTTTACTCTTCTTTCTGAACAGCGACCGATGAGACGATGACTGTCGTATTGATGCCTCCGCGAAAATTGGGGAAGTTGATTTTGAGCAAACAACCATGAATTGATCGTTCAATCTTCAACTCCATTGACAATATCAGTTAGAGAACCATTGAAAACCAGAGAGTACTGGACGCTGCTGTTTCACCTTAATTTGGGAATCATAGGCAGTACGCACCCAATGAGATTCGAACCCAGTGCCACTGCGTCGGTGGCACAGTGGTTAGGACTCTCGCCGACCATGCATATGGTCCGAGGTTCGATTCCCTGCCGACGCACACTTGATATCTATGGTCGGCCTGCAAAATTTGGGCTACCGATATTCATGCTGAAAATTCTACACTTGTACCAAAAATACAGCGTGGAATCAAGCTGTAATCAAAAATAAAAAAATAAAGTAACAAATAAATAAAATAACTTCTGCCACGTAGTAATAGCTGAATTTAATTAAGTTTCCTGGGGTAGCTTACAAAATCCGGTGATAGTATTAGCGTGCAAGGGTGGTGACAATGTAGTGGGAGACTGAACGATCAATTTATGGTTGATTGCTCAAACCCAAAACTATACTTTTTGCGGGAGTTATCAATCCAGCTGTCATCCTCTCATCGTTCGATGTTCAGTGTAAGACAGAAAACTATCAGAAGTTGTCGGCCACGTCTCGTAAACCATTAATGCCCAGCTCTTGCTGCACTCGAGCTCACGCTGTTCCTTGAAGTTTCTCAGAAACGCTTAGTAATAACGGACGAATAAACCAGACCACCAATTGGCGACTCGAGGATTCTTTATTGTAACACCAACATATAAACACTGTTACAACTAAGGTTTCTGACAGTTTTCTCCTGACTTCTTCCAGAACAGCAAACGATGAGACGATGACTCTCGTATTGATGCCTCCGCGAAAATTGGGGAAGTTGGTTTTGAGCAAACAACCATGAATTGATCGTTCAATCTTCAACTACATTGATACCCCTCCGCCAAATACGAATCCACCCTCTTTTTCTTCACGACCAATACCCGTTGACTTGGATGCCATTGCGAGAACCTGGGTCACGCGGACAGAGCTGAAATGGAAAACAAACAGAAAAGCCAACACACCACAGGCGTACCCACAGCACAATCAGACTCATCGATAACGACCTACGGGCTCCAGTTAAAGGCATTCCCTTGACATCTTGCAACACAATCGCCACTTGCAAGAATGACTCTTGCAAAACGCAACGTGACCATAGCACCAACTCATGATACTCTACGCACATCGTCTTATCTACTCACTACCAATTACCACTGAAATCGCTTGTCACTCATTCTGCCTCAGTTCTAGTAGCGGTGACGCATGCGAGCCTCAGTCGTTTACACTCTTTCTCCCCGGCGTGTGGGACCGCAGCTAACAATTATCTCCGTGTGCATGTCGTTATCAGCACCAGCCGCCCCGGCGTGTACGACACATCTGCTGTCTCTAACATCAATCAATTCATTCACGGATGTAGAAGACTAGAATCAACTTCAGAAGTAATCACGACGAAAATTTTAACAAAATTACGCAATAACAACAGGGTACGAAAACAACGAGTAAACACAATGAATCCAAAACACCACCAATTGATATGACACACCACACGTATATGCAAACAGTACAAATAACCTCGCGGATCGTGTCTTGATGGAATTCCTTTGAAGAATTGCAGACTTACACCAGTGCGCCTACAATCCTTCTCACGTTGACGATCGTAAGTTGTGGAATGTCCGGACACAAACAAGATTAACCAACAATTACGATCATTGGAACTCACACAATTATTTAACACAAACATATGTACAATCAACACATCAAATGTGGCGGATTCTGCCTTGATGAACTACCCTTGAAGAACTGTAGGACTTACAGCAGTACGCCTACATTCCTTCTCAGGTTGATGATCCAAGTGGAGGTCGTCCGGACACAAACAGAATTACCAACAGATAGATGAAAGATGATATCAATTCAGTATATACAATATGAACTCGTGCACAAAATCACACACCAAGCACATTGGACTGCTCATTGATGCGCTACCCTTTGAAGAATTGTAGGACTTACAGCAGTACGCCTACAACCCTTCTCATGTTGATGCTCTAGGTTGGAAAATCGTCGCAGAGTTCATTTTCTAACTTCCTTCTATGAGCTATATCCTCAAATCTGAACGGTAACACGCTCATGTCATTGTATCGTAGAATATAGATGACGAACAAACACACGACATATCTCATCATCCAAGTGTAGAAACAGAGTAATTTACACCAAAGATAATAGCATTCAAATAGTAACTTGAAACTAGAAATGCCTTTATTCATGCTAGTCAATTTAACAATTACTCTCTCGCACACGCTTGGCTTATCCTCACTAAACTGAGCAATATCTTTCGTCTTTCCGAATGCACTAATACTTTCAAAGTCATTGCACAAGGTACTTGAGTTGATGGGCGTCATTCTCATTGTGGATGACAACACCAACGACGACTGATTGTTACCAATTGATGAAGTTGGCGGGGGATCAGTAGCTTTGTTGTACGGCTTTCAGAAATTTGTCTAACTGCGAGACTACCACCACCTCTGTCTTCTTCTATCAGCTCCGCTTTAGCACTAGCATCTGATGATAGGTGGGCTACATGCTGATCAATCACACTGACGGTCTCACAAGTATGTATGCCTTCTGCAACTGCATCTGCATTTATTTCTACTTCACGTTGTAGTTGTACAGAATCTTTATTTAACTTAGCAGTAGTAGGCACTCCCCTCATTTCATCATGATCAACAAAAGACAAATCTGCACTATCATGATCATTATCACAAACATTCAATTTAGCATCATCTATCTGGTCGACTTCATCATATTCAAACTCTTTAATAACAGCAGTAGATGATTTAGGTTCTTCCTCACAAATCACTAAAGATTTTATACCTTTACTCTGACTAGTAATACCTTGTATACTTGTGGAGTCAGAACTGCACTCTAAAGCAATAACTCTATTCTGTGACAGTCTATTCAAAAATGGCTTACCAGTTGCAACTACAGACTTCTTCACCACACCGTCATCGTCAGACAATTCGGAGTCAGACCTGGACTTCACATTTAGCTTATCACTGAACTCGCTCACCGGTTCACAGTTCACCTCTGTATGCACCTCTTGCAAACGCGTAAAACACAACCGTGTTTGTCTTGCATCTAGTAACTTATCTGTTGAGGATGTACCACGAAACCTGTTACACTCACTAGGTCTATATGCATTACCATACATCATGGAGCCTCCTCGATATCCACCTCTCTGAGGCCTATTCGTCATCAATGATTGCGTTTTACCCTCAGACTGCTATATTCTAGGGGTGGGATGCGATATACCGGCAAACCTGCTCAGAGATTGATTGAAACTATCTTTTACTAGTTTCAGGATATCATCGAAATTTGGCTCGATACCCTCATCCTCCATACGGGAGCTTATCTTCACCCACTTTCTTTGCAGCCATACAAAATGCTACGCGCACTTCAAAATCGGCGTTGCCAAACAGAGATAGACGTTTAGATATCTAATGATCCTTCAAGAGTAGCCAAAAGTAATATGTTGCATACGATACAACGGCGTTGGCTTCTGCCTAGTCAACCCCGCAAGGAGTTGAGGCAAACAAGCGCTTCCAAGTGTTGATGAAACTACTTGCTACAGATTTTCGGATTCGTTATCTGCAATATGACTGAACTTATTATAAATGTAGGCGAAGTAATAACTGACAAGTGATAGATTTAGGTCGTCCAGAGGAGCATTTAGCAGCTTATATGTTCCAGAAAAGGTTAAAAAGTAACCAGGATGGCGCTCACGTCGATCACTGAAAGTAGAGAATAGATAGCACCCAGTTCAGCTCGAATACAGACCGGCTATAAAGAACTACAAAACATATCGTTTATACGAAAGTGGTTTCGCAGTTTTTTAAATCAGCAAATTATCCAAATACACAGTAAGTGACTTGTAGTCATCTTGTAGTTGGCTACCGTTTCCCTTAACAGCCTCGAATACTTTCCCTACAATCATCGAAGACCTTCCAAACCTTTGACGTAATATGCTCATAGCCTTGTAGTAGCCCTCTTTTGGCTTCATACACTTACAGCACTGTATAGCTCTTGCAGCATCTGCAGTGCAATATCTCATCAAATACATCAATTTCAATTCATCATTTAATAAAAAACCACTCAACATGATCTCAAACTACTTTACAAATTGTAAATAATCAGCCGGGTTTCCATCGAAACACCGTGGTTCAAATTTAGGGAGTTTGATGTTCCTATTATACCTGAACGGCGAAACAGTAACATCAACCATGTCATGCTTAACATCAGACACATCGTTACAAGTAACATACAAGTCAACATGACTTACCTTCCTGTTTGCATCCAAGATTCTCTGTCCCTTCTTTGACCCAGGCATTGTTGAACTTGACACAATTCCAAAAATGTTCCAGATATTGCTTGTTCAAAGAGGACTTGACCGGAACCAGGAGAGATGAACGGTGACTATCCAAAGTCGTGCCTTCTGTCCCAAACCGTTTAAAAATTGACGTTGTACCGTCGGAAACTGTCAGCCACGTCTCGTAAACCATTAATGCCCAGCTCTTGCTGCACTCGAGCTCTCGCTGTTCCCTGAAGTTTCTCAGAAACGCTTAGTAATAACGGACGAATAAACCAGACCACCAATTGGCGACTCGAGGATTCTTTATTGTAACACCAACATATAAACACTGTTACAACTAAGGTTTCTGACAGTTTTCTCCTGACTTCTTCCAGAACAGCAAACGATGAGACGATGACTCTCGTATTGATGCCTCCGCGAAAATTGGGGAAGTTGGTTTTGAGCAAACAACCATGAATTGATCGTTCAATCTTCAACTGCGTTGTCATAAGTATTATCGTGATATATTATTATAACATTTATTCTTAGACCTTGTGTTTAATAACCTTATTGTTGGTTACATATCGGCGCAAGAATAAAGGATTCTCGTGTCGCCAATCTGTGTCTATCGAGAGACTTTATTGCATATCCCCTCAATGACGCTTGTTGCTATGTTGCTATTGGTTTCAAGTGGCCTTGGTTTTTGGGGAAGATTTAACTGATGTAATATTGCGATTTCGTAGACATAACTCAGGCTCATAGGTGAAAAATTATAATCCTGGAATAAGGACAAGTTGTTCAGAAGGTAAGGAGGACATTATTTTTCAGTTTATTTGTATATATACTATTGTGTATCGAGTTGCGTTGAGTTAACTCAACTTAGAACTGCACTAAGAATTCTTAGTGCAACTGTATGCAACTGCATCTACATAAAGTAAAACATTACGAATTCTCCTGTTTTTAAAATAAAAAACATGATTCCTTTTATTAAGTGTAGTAGTGAAGAATGGAATTTCTTCCACGTCAGTGTTATTTAATTGAAGATTTAATCTCTGTAGGCCCTTGAAGGAATAAATTCGGCACGGAGAACTCCCGTGGAAACCGAAAGCACTTTTAGTTAACTAAATCTTACTGACTTCCTGCATAAATTTGATCTGTCAAGTGTTTATGTAAAGTCTGCTGGTGTATTCAGTTAAGTAAAAGTTGTAGTGCATAACTCCTAGACTTGTTGTAGTCATTGGTATTCCCAGGATACCGCTTACTCGTTTTATGCAGCCGAAATATTCAATTCTCACTTTATTGAGGAAATACTATAGTGCCTGCAAAAGTAGTGCGTCAGTTTACGAGTTTCATTAAGCCAACAGAATGTTTTCTATTCACTGAATACTGTTTGCGAATTATCCGAGAAAAAACATTTCCGAATGGGATGTAATACAAGGCTGAATTCTTAAACTTTCATCCTTATAACAGTTCAATTCAATCACATATATATTAATATGATACTCTGTAATTGACTTTAAAGACTTATTAGGGAATATTCTCATCACCTTACGGTTTGCTGATGATATTGTCCACCTAGACTATGAGAAGTAACCCCTGATGCTGTAAAATATGAAAATAATACCGGTGTTTGATTATAGGTGTCCGCGTTCTATCTCATGAGTAAAGCAGTATAATATGGCGAGTGCTGTTGAGGTTACGCATAAATGTTTAGGTGTGGAGGGTTAGTTAGCCTTCAAGGTAGGGAAGTTGAATAGGTTGAGATGGCTAGAACGCGTGCTGGCATACTAAGTCATCGCCTTCCTCCAGGGACAATGCTAGCCAGCACATGTTAAGGTTTAAAATGTGTTTGGGTCGGTCAAATGAAAAACTAGTATTGGTTCATAAAATTACTTTTACTTTTTACTTTTTGATTACAGCTTCATTCCACACTATATTTTTGGTACAAGTATGGAATTTTCAGCGTGGATATCGGTAGCCCAAATTTTCCAGGCCGACCATAGATATCAGGTGTGCGTCGGCGTGGGCTCGAACCCCGGACCATATGCATGGTCGGTGAGGATCCTAACCACTGTGCCACCGACGCACAAATCGTTGACAGTCAGCTGGAAGAACTACCGGAGATGTGACTGCAAATCTTTGGTACTGGTACAGGTGCATTCACTCTGTGTAATCTCACGTATCTATTCAACTCATGTTTTTCCTTGTCACTATTTATTCTCCCTCACATTTTCGCTCGTTAAACTTCCATTTAGTTTTATGTCTCTACCTTCGTGTGCTACATGGAATGTGGTAAATTAAACAGGTGGACTTCTCTGCAAACTCATACTGAAAGCTAGTCAGAATGACACAGTCTAGGCATAACTAAATGCGAAACATTGATAAATGATCTCCAAAATTTCAACAAATGATAAGTGTAGTTCTTAATCTTGTTCTTTGCCAAATGAAAAATAGATACCTTTCGGTAATCTCTTCTTCCACCCGGGACTCGTCTCCTACTTTGCAACTGGATTTGTGCTTTGTCACTTTTGTGCTTAGCTTTTGGTCATTCAGCATTCGCCGTTGTTGTTGACTCAGCGCCTAGATGACTTTAGTTGAATAAGGTTTCGATCGTGCAAACACGGGTCCTGGGCAGTTGATTGGTTGCATTATCATTTCTCAAATGGAATGCAGCATACTGTATATTAGGGTAAATCTTCCGCCTCGCTTGCTGAAGCTGGTGTTCCTCAGGGTATTGTTATCTCTCCTTTTCTTTTTTCTCTCTCGTCTTACATGACTTTTCTCTTTCTAATGAGAGCAACTTCGTCAAATACGCTGTTGATCTGACCGTCTCACTTCGTGTCATGTTACAATGTGACTGCAGCAAACTTAACTGGTTCCTGTCTGTAGTCTAAGGTACGTGGTCTTGCGTTAAATCCCTCTAAATGTCAGGCAGCTAACTTTCCCCTCACTCATAAGCGTGAACTGCAAGAACTGTGTCGTTCACAAGATGCTTGTATCAAAGAGGACACTGAAACAGAAACTAAGTCTAACATAAAATACCTTGGAGTAAATCTATCCTCTGGTCTTTCTTGGTCATTCTATATCTTGTCGATTTCTAAGAAAACCTTCAGTCTAGCTTACCATGTTATGTAGTCAAGACAGTCAGGAATCATTCAACCTCTCTTTTTACAACTTGTTAACTCTTGCATTGGTCTTTACTGCTCCCCCTTATTCTTTCCTGAATTACTCAAAAACGACTATGTCGTATTGTGTAGGGTATTAAGGTTGTCATTAGGGCAAGTGGTGTACCATTTCGTCAACTCGTTAATGCATTAGTTAAAAGACATCTAAACTCATGCGAGAAATGGTCTAAATCTATACTGTCTAACCCTCAACATCCCTTCTATTCTCAGCTCTTCCCTTTAATTTCATCTGATGGAACCAGAAGTCGGAATAAAAGATTATGTGATCGTTTTTGGAATTAAGTAATACCAAAAATTGTTGTCGTTTTCATTGTCAGCAGTTCACAGCCTATTGAGTTTACGCAAGTGGAATGCTCATTTCCCACTTTCCTGAGGAGACATCAACTAGGATTCTAGGAAAGTAGTACGTCAGTATGCGAATTTCATGAATCTGTAGACTGCATTCCATTCACTTATTACTGAAACTAAACTATGAAGGAACTGATATTTCAAAGAAGGATGTAGTACAAGGCTCATTTCTACAACTGTCGTCCTTATTTTAGTTCACTTTCATCATAAATGTATTAACCGAATTGTCTGTTACTCACTTTAGGCCCTTACCAGGGAACAGTCTTGTCAACTTAGTGTATGCTGATGGTATTGTCCACTTAGGCTGCGAGAAGTGACCATTGAAACTGGAAGATATGAAAA
The DNA here is from genome assembly GCA_944472135.2 of Trichobilharzia regenti. NCBI lineage: Eukaryota > Metazoa > Platyhelminthes > Trematoda > Strigeidida > Schistosomatidae > Trichobilharzia > Trichobilharzia regenti. The sequence continues at coordinate 32,665,052 of OX235267.1, forward strand.
GACTACTGGTTTTTGATCGTAGTGTCTGTACCCTTTCTTCTGTGTTAAGTAGTCTAATATGGTGAGTAATATTGGGGTTAAGCTTAGTGTTAAGTAGAAATGTGATTCCAAACGTTGTTAATGACACAGATGCATTCACTCTGTGTAATCTCACATATCTGAGCAACCCTTATATTTTTTCCATATGACTGTTTGTTTTTCATCACATTTATGCTCATTATAGTGACATTTAATTTCTTTTTTCTTCTACCTTTGTGTGCTACATGGAATGTGCTAACTTAAGCGGGTGCACTTGTGTGCAAGCTTCTATGTTGAAAGTCAGTCTGTCAGAATGATCTATAGTCCAGGTATAATGAAATGCTAAAACGTGGATAAAAATAGGCAAAATGTCAACAAATGGTAATCGTATTTTTTCATTTAGTTCTTGTCTAACTGAAAAAAGTGATCTTACAATAATTTCTCCTCTTACCCGAGATAACTCTCACACTCTGTCCCGTTATATCTCATTAGTTAGTTAATTTTATCGTAGCCCAACTGCGAAGTTGAAACACATCTGATGAAATATGTTTTGCTTATTACCAACCAAATATAATATTTTTCAAGTGTGGAACGTCACAAATCGAACTGCTACACTTCTGTGCTGAGTTCCATGTTAAAACTCAGTCAGTCAGCTTTGTCACTGCAGATGCGTAGTGTCACAACTACCTAGTGTTAATTAGCTTAAACAATTATTCATGCCGTTTCCTAAGTACTCTATGCATTTCCCGATTCCTTAAACTGTCCAGATAAAGTGCACCGAAGAGGAAAACATAAACCAAAAGTCAGTAACACGGACGTAAGAAATAGTGTGAATAGAAGTGAATGAGATGAGTGACCTTCTATCCCTGTAGTACGCTTAACTAAAATACTCATGTATATGAATGAGGCAAAAAGTTGTGTGACTGACTTGATATGATCATGAGCAATAGTTTGTGCTCAAAACGCCACCAAGTAATATTGCTGTACAACACTGTGTGATTTATCAAAATAAAATCGTATCCATAATGGAGTTATACTCTACCACAGTGCCCAAATTTTATACTTATGTCAAAAATACTTATCTTATGTGTCTCCTAATTGTTTCATTTTTGTCTTCCTCATTGCAGGTTGTCAGTCTCCGTAGACATTCTACTAGATGTCGTCATGCATAGTGTCTGCAAGCAGTCTTTCAATACATCTACCTCCCGCAAAGTTATTGTTACGATGCCTTTAAATCATTTACATTTGGCCGTAATACAATTAGTGTGCTAATATTACTGATGCAATGACATGCAAGACTTGTACATGTTACTGTGAAGTTTGCTGTAATAACATTCCCTCCATAGTAAATAGAATGCTTGTGATAACAATTCGTCATTATCTTTTCATTGTGTTGATAGTTGCGTATATATTAGAAAAAAGCTAACCTTGTCGTATCAGTTCTCTAAATTACAATCACTAAGTGCCCATACCTTTCGAGAAGACCGAATTACAAGAATCCAACCGAAACACAGAGAGGGATGAATTTAGGAATTTGTATTTGGCCTAATTATTATTCAATTCATACAAGAAATATATTAACTAGCAACAGTACGTATTTAAACAATGCAGAGATAAAAAATGTCAAGCAACAAGGAGATCTATCCCTTTTTACTATCACGACCAATACACGTTGACTTGGATGCCATTGCGAGAACCTGGGTCACACGGACAGAGCTGAAATGGAAAACAAACAGAAAAGCCAACACACCACAGGCGTACCCACAGCACAATCAGACTCATCGATAACGACCTACGGGCTCCAGTTAAAGGCATTCCCTTGACATCTTGCAACACTATCGCTCACTTACTAGAATGACTCTTGCAAAACGCAGCGTGACCATAGCACCAACTCATGATACTCTTCGCACATCGTCTTATCTACTCACTACCAATTACCACTGAAATCGCTTGTCACTCATTCTGCCTCAGTTCTAGTAGCGGTGACGTATGCGAGCCTCAGTCGTTTACACTCTTTCTCCCCGGCGTGTGGGACCGCAGCTAACAATTATCTCCGTATGCATTTCATTCTCAGCAATAGTCTAGCCTCCCCGGCGTATACGACACATCTGCTGTCTCTAACATCAATCAATTCATTCACGGATGTGGAAGACTAGAATCAACTTCAGAAGTAATCACGACGAAAATTTTAGCAAAATTACGCAATAACAACAGGGTACGAAAACAACGAGTAAACACAATGAATCCCAAACACCACCAATTGATATGACACACCACACGTATATGCAAACAGTACAAATAACCTCGCGGATCGTGTCTTGATGGAATTCCTTTGAAGAATCGCAGGACCTACACCAGTACGCCTGCAACCCTTCTCAGGTTGATAATACGCGTGGAACACGTCCGGACACAAACAAAATTACTGTCAATGGAGTTGAAGATTGAACGATCAATTCATGGTTGTTTGCTCAAACCAAATTCCACAATTTTCGCGGAGGCATCAATACGACAGTCATCGTCTCATCGGTCGCTGTTCAGAAAGAAGAGTAAAATATCGTCTGAAACCTTAGTTCGCTTATTCCTTTTATATGTTGGTGTAACAATAAAGAAATCACAAGCGGCAGATCGGTGTTTTGGTTTTTGCGTCCGTTATAACTAAGCGTTTCTGAAATCTTCGAAGAACAGCGTTGGCCCGAGCGTAGCGAGAGCTGGGTATTAACGGTTTATGAGACGTGATTGACAGTTTCTGACGATACAAACAGATCTGGCGGATTCAAACAGTTGGTGAAAGTTTGGATAGTCGCCGTTCATCTTTCCTGGTGCCGGTCAAGTCCTCTTTGAACAATCAATATCTGGAACATTTTTGGAATTGGGTCAAGTTCAACAATGCCTGGGTCAAAGAAGGGACAGAGAATCTTGGATGCAAACAGGAAAGTAAGTCATTGTGACTTGTCTGTTACTTGTAACGATGTGTCTGATGTTAAGCATGACATGGTCGGTGTTACTGTTTCGCCGTTCACGGATAATAGGAACATCAAACTCCCTAAATTTGAACCACGGTGTTTCGATGGAAACCCGGCTGATTATTTACAATTTGTAAAGTAGTTTGAGATCATGTTGAGTGGTTTTTTATTAAATGATGAATTGAAATTGATGTATTTGATGAGATATTGCACTGGAGATGCTGCAAGAGCTATACAGTGCTGTAAGTTTATGAAGCCAAAAGAGGGCTACTACGAGGCTATGAGCATATTACGTCAAAGGTTTGGAAGGTCTTCGATGATTGTAGGGAAAGTATTCGAGGCTGTTGAGGGTAATGGTGGTCAATTACAGGATGACTCCCACCCACTCACTGACTTTTTAGATAATTTGCTAATTTACAAGAATGGAATGATATCGATGAATCGCATGAGTGACCTCACCTCGAGTTTTATGCTAGAAGTAATAGCAAGACGTCTACCTACCCGACTGCGAAGGAAGTGGGTGAAGATGTGCTCCTGTATGGAGGATGAGGGTATCGAGCCAAAGTTTGATGATATCCTGAAACTGGTAAATACTAGTGTCAATCAATCTATGAGCAAGTTTGCCAGTCTATTGCATCTCACCCCTAGAATAGAGCAGTCTGTGAGTAAAACGCAATCATTGATGACGAATAGGCCTCAGAGAGGTGGATATCGAGAAGACTCCATGATGTATAGTAATGCATACAGACCTAGTGAGTGTAACAGGTTTCGTGGTACATCCTTAACAGATAAGTTACAAGATGCAAGACAAACACGGTTGCGTTTCACACGTGTGTAAGAGGTGCATACAGAGGTGAACTGTGAACCGGTGAGCGAGTTCAGTGATAAGCTAAATGTGAAGTCCAGGTCTGACTCCGAATTGTGTGACGATAACGGTGTTGTGAAGAAGTCTGTAGTTGCAACTGGTAAGCCGTTGTTGAATAGAGTGTCACAGAATAGAGTTATTGCTTCAGAGTGCAGTTCTGATCCTACAAGTTTACAAAGTATAACTAGTCAGAGTGAAGATACAAAACCTTTAATGATTTGCGAGGAGGAACCAAAATTGTCTACTTCTGTTATTAAAGAGTTTGAAAAGGATAAAGGTGACGGTAAAGTGAATATTCGTGATAATGATCATGATACTTCACAGTTGTCTTTGGTTGATCATTATGAGATGAGGGATATGCCTATTACTGCTAAGTTAAATAAAGGTTCTGTACAACTACAACGTGAAGTAGAATTGAACGCAGATGCAGTTCCAGAAGGTGTGCATACTTGTGAGACAGTCAGTGTAATTGATCAGCGTGTAGCCCACCTATCATCAGATGATAGTGCTAAACCCGAACTAGTAGTGAAAGACAGCAGTGGTGGTAATCTTGCAGTTGGACAACTATCTGAAAGCCGAAGAACAACAGCTTCTGATCCACCGCTAAGTTCATCACCTTGTGTCACTCAGTCATCGTTGGTGTTTTCATCCACAATGAAACAGATGCCCATCAACTCAAGTATCTTGTGCAATGACTATGATAGTATTAGTGCGTTTGAAAAGACGAAAGATATTGCTCAGTTTAGTGAGGATAAGCCAAGTGTAAACGAGAGAGTAATTGTTAAATTGACTAGCATGAATAAAGGCATTTCTAGTTTCAAGTTACTAATTGAATGCTATTATCTTTGGTGTAAATTACTCTGTTTCTACACTTGGATGATCAGGTATGTCGTATGTTTGTTCGTCATCTATATTCTACGATACAATGACATGAGCGTGTTACCGTTCAGATTTGAGGATATAGCTGATAGAAGGAAATCAGTAAATGAACTCTGCAACGATTTTCCAACCTAGAGCGTCAACCTGAGAAGGGTTGTAGGCGTACTGGTGTAAGTCCTACAGTTCTTCAAAGGGTAGCGCATCAATGAGCAGTCCAATGTGCTTGGTGTATGATCTTGTACATATGTTCATATTGTATATACTGAATTGATATCATCTGTCATCTAGCTGTTGATAATTCTGTTTGTGTCCGGACGACCTCCACTTGGATCATCAACCTGAGAAGGAATGTAGGCGTACTGCTGTAAGTCCTACAGTTCTTCAAGGGTAGTTCATCAAGGCAGAATCCGCCACATTTGATGTGTTGATTGTACATATGTTTGTGCTAAATAGTTGTGTGAGTTCCAATTGATGTAATTGTTGGTTAATCTTGTTTGTGTCCGGACATTCCACAACTTACGATCGTCAACGTGAGAAGGATTGTAGGCGTACTGGTGTAAGTCCTGCAATTCTTCAAAGGAATTCCATCAAGACATGATCCGCGGGGTTATTTGTACTATTTGTATATATGTGTGGTGTGTCATAGCAATTGGTGTATTTTGGATTCATTGTGTTTACTTGTTGTTTTCGTGTCTTGTTGTTATTGCGTAATTTTGTTAAAATTTTCGTCGTGATTACTTCTGAAGTTGTTTCGAGTCTTCTACATCCATGAATGAATTGATTGATGTTAAGGACAGCAGATGTGTCGTATACGCCGGGGAGGCTATTGGTGAGAATGAAATGCACACGGTAATAATTGTTAGCTGCGGTCCCACACGCCGGGGAGAAAGAGTGTAAACGACTGAGGCTCGCATACGTCACCGTTACTAGAACTGAGGCAGAATGAGTGACAAGCGATTTCAGTGGTAATTGGTAGTGAGTAGATAAGACGATGTGCGTAGAGTATCACGAGTTGGTGCTATGGTCACGTTGCATTCTGCAAGAGTCATTCTAGCAAAGTGGCGATAGTGTTGCAAGATGTCAAGAGGAGGTCTCTGTCTGGAGGCACAGGTCGTCAGCGATGTGTGAGATTGTGCTGTGGGTATGCTTGTGGTGTGTTGGCTTTTCCGTTTGTTTTCCATTTCAGCTCTGTCCGTGTGACCCAGGTTCTCGCCATGGGGCGTTGATAAGCATATCCCCTATTTGAAGTCGCGCCTCTGGCTTAATCTTGACGGCATTTGCTCAGTTTCGTTGATTCGAGTTGGAGCTAGTCGTCCAGCAGATGCAATAGACGCTATTTCGGTGCTTATTTCGCTCTTGTTGGGTGAATTTATATGGAAATTATTGTTCGATATCGTTCTTGAGCATTTACTGATTGCTTGTGTGACAGGACGCTTAAATACATGGTTCATGCAGTGATTTTCGGCATATCGAGTAAGCTTCGCGTACATTTCAACGACTGTCATTCGATAAATTTCTTTGCAGATTGGCGGAAACCTGTACTCGATCTCAAATTTCCCTATCAGCTACTGTGCAGTACCTATTACTGCTGCAGGAACCGAAGAATATGGTTGATATCAAATTTTGCATCCTTCCGCACTTTTGTGTGGTGTTTTGATAGCTGAAAGTCAATGGAATGCATAGATACAAGCGAAAATTAGTGTTCACAAATGGGAAGAAACTGTAATACGTTTTACGATCACTTACAACATTCAGTGTTTTCTGCCAAAATTTTTAAATGAGTTAAATGCACACTGCAACATTTTAGTAATTTGGTGGATTTCAATACCATCCTCGTGATCAGGTACGTAAAGACATCTGACGTGTGCGTCATTTTGTCCTATTAGTGAGTTTGGTTTCATAAACTTCCGATTTTTGTCATTGTCCTGACGCCACATTATTCGCGCTTGTTCGAAGTTAATTCACCAAATTATTTTAAAACCACGTAAAAGTAGTGTCCGACATCTCTTAAAGCTATGGACGTAAGGTTTAGAAGTAATTGTTGTATCCATTTAGGGAAGGCTCATCGATTTATACAAGGGCTACGCATCATATTCCTAAATGCCTCCAGAAGCAACAGAATCTTCAGAAGTTATTAATGGGGTCCCAGCTCCTCTATTTCGAAACATATTATAGGGACAGGACATAAAACTGACGTTTGCACATTTTTAAACCTATCTGTAAAACGTGTTTGGATTGCATCCTAAAGTTTGTGGAAGCCGAAGTGTGATTAGGAAGTTTAAACCACTTTTGTGAATTCCAAGACTATTCGTCATCACACGAAACCTTCTTTGTTAAACTTCGTTTTGATACTAGTCAGGGTAGATGTACTAGTACCTCAGATATTTGGTTTAGTGATCTTCATTGTTATTTTGACCTCCAATATGTGGTTTTAATTCCACCTAAATTTATTTTCTAAACTTTTAACTGTATTAATTTCATATGTATTCCTATAACAAGTCCATGCGTGACCAGATTGTCCAAAATGTGTTGCACAAATACAACACTACACGACTCAGACAAATTACGTCTTCTTATTACTTCGTCTAAATATCCACTTGTGTCAAAAATAGTGACTGATGTAATCGCACATTGATATAAACTTTCATTAATTCTTACTGTGCTATCTCGTTAATATTATATTGGTAGTTATATTCATATATGCATCGTGTGAACCCTTGTTTTCTTTTTTAGATAATCTGTAGTTCCAGTGACCTCGTGGGATTCGTTGCTGAAGAAAGTGGTTTCCAGTACCGTTGATTTTGTATTTTGTGTCGAATCACTAATAAATGTATTCTCTATACCTCAAATAGACATTCTACTTGTTAATAGTCACTACTAACTTCATAGAATGTTGTGAGCTACAGAGTTATGGGGTTAGGGTCATGTGTTGTATTGAGTAGCGCGTTTAGAAAATACGTCCGCCCCTGAGGAATATTGTCGTCAATATGGAGTACATTCTCGTGATAAATCTGTTAGCAGTAATTATTATCAGTACCTATATTTCGTATGGATGGTACATAATGAAACGTACTAATTCAGTAGTCAAAGGTTAGAACTATCCGTTAAAATTGAAACAGGTGCTCATGTAAGGGAAAACTGATTAATCGAAATTTGAAACATCACGTAAGTGATAAAGTTTATAGCATCGTTTACATGCGAATAGTTAAGGTTATTTATTTAGAAATGATGTTAACTCGTTGATGGTTTAAGGGATGTTGTGTTTGATAGGAAATAGATGGGACATTGTAACTGAAAAACAGTGTAACTGGATAAGCAACATCAGCTGGCCAGTATACACATATTTTGAAGTAAAACACGATCGGGTAAAGTATTTCGAAGACAGGAGTAGAGCAGTCTTCTGAAACTATTAATTTAGTGAGCAATTAAATTTGTCTTTGAATTAAGACTGAAAGTAAGCGGCATATTGGTAGGCTAAACGATTATCATTATTCGATTTCGTTAGAATAAGTATCCGAGTACTGTTTCACTCATCATTCTGTCTTTTGAATAACTTAGTAACATGGCGTTTACTTTCGGATCCAAATTACTAAGTAAAGGTTAATATCCCTAAGATTAAATTGTCGCCAAAGTAAGTAAATATGTTCATTTCTAGAAAATACTAAGGTTTGGAGTTGTTTTTTTGCTACCACAACACCAGGTGACTCACCAATTAGTCACATCGTAAAACTAGATCTGTCAAAGACAGTCTACTCCTGACTTCTAGTTTTCATGAAGGATGAACCATACCCATAGGTTAATAGGATTAGACGCATGATGTCAATTCGAAACTAGGTATCTACGTTTCGCAGCTACAGAAAACACCACGTTACAATCTATTCCTTTAATCGTGTCAATCAATGTGACATCAATTAAGACTAGAGAAGGAACACCACTGGTTTTCACAAAATTTATTTGTGTTCGTTAATATAATGTACATTCCGTAATTATAGGCAAACTAGGAAACGCACCAAGTCATCACATATACGAACAATAATTAATTTAAAGGAATGCCTACTCGATATGGCCCAGAGTTCATGTGAAGTGACACATGCCTACATCTGAAAGTGCGTGTGTAAGGTATCGCATTTCATCAGCCTTTCGTGTAAGTGACTCAATGGGTCGCCTCCATATTTAACAAATGCTCAGTCCATGAATTCTACTTGTACCTGTAAAACACAAAGAATACCCTGCTGGGATATGGTGCTGTGTTACACTAGAGTCCCTCAGTTTACAGATAAATCACACTTAATATCAGTATTGCGGCTTTTAGTTGAAAAAGTCATTCGACTGTGTCACAGATGCTTTTGGCTGGATTCCTCAGTACCAAGTATTATTCCTTATGAGAGTGCATTGAAGAAACCCTGTAGGGTGATATTGAAGCTTCGCCGAAAATTGAATAGAAGCATTCCACTCATACAAGATGGATGCAGTAAAGAATACATTATTAACTCATTGCGCTCACTCCTACATTACCCTATAAAATTCTCTAGTTTGGAAATGAAACATGCACATATATATTGTGTCGTTAACTTCAGATACACACTAATATCTAAATTTCATACGCCTTCTGTCTCACTACTCCATGTAATAATAGTTTGATAGTTATTTACGAATGCAGTAATAAGTATTTCATGGGCCACGAGTAGCACTTGGTATTCAGCAGAGGTATGGGCACTTAGTGATTGTAATTTAGAGAACTGATACGACAAGGTTAGCTTTTTTCTAATATATACGCAACTATCAACACAATGAAAAGATAATGACGAATTGTTATCACAAGCATTCTATTTACTATGGAGGGAATGTTATTACAAACAAACTTCACAGTAACATGTACAAGTCTTGCATGTCATTGCATCAGTAATATTAGCACACTAATTGTATTACGGCCAAATGTAAATGATTTAAAGGCATCGTAACAATAACTTTGCGGGAGGTAGATGTATTGAAAGACTGCTTGCAGACACTATGCATGACGACATCTAGTAGAATGTCTACGGAGACTGACAACCTGCAATGAGGAAGACAAAAATGAAACAATTAGGAGACACATAAGATAAGTATTTTTGACATAAGTATAAAATTTGGGCACTGTGGTAGAGTATAACTCCATTATGGATACGATTTTATTTTGATAAATCACACAGTGTTGTACAGCAATATTACTTGGTGGCGTTTTGAGCACAAACTATTGCTCATGATCATATCAAGTCAGTCACACAACTTTTTGCCTCATTCATATACATGAGTATTTTAGTTAAGCGTACTACAGGGATAGAAGGTCACTCATCTCATTCACTTCTATTCACACTATTTCTTACGTCCGTGTTACTGACTTTTGGTTTATGTTTTCCTCTTCGGTGCACTTTATCTGGACAGTTTAAGGAATCGGGAAATGCATAGAGTACTTAGGAAACGGCATGAATAATTGTTTAAGCTAATTAACACTAGGTAGTTGTGACACTACGCATCTGCAGTGACAAAGCTGACTGACTGAGTTTTAACATGGAACTCAGCACAGAAGTGTAGCAGTTCGATTTGTGACGTTCCACACTTGAAAAATATTATATTTGGTTGGTAATAAGCAAAACATATTTCATCAGATGTGTTTCAACTTCGCAGTTGGGCTACGCGATAAAATTAACTAACTAATGAGATATAACGGGACAGAGTGTGAGAGTTATCTCGGGTAAGAGGAGAAATTATTGTAAGATCACTTTTTTCAGTTAGACAAGAACTAAATGAAAAAATACGATTACCATTTGTTGACATTTTGCCTATTTTTATCCACGTTTTAGCATTTCATTATACCTGGACTATAGATCATTCTGACAGACTGACTTTCAACATAGAAGCTTGCACACAAGTGCACCCGCTTAAGTTAGCACATTCCATGTAGCACACAAAGGTAGAAGAAAAAAGAAATTAAATGTCAATATAATGAGCATAAATGTGATGAAAAACAAACAGTCATATGGAAAAAATATAAGGGTTGCTCAGATATGTGAGATTACATAGAGTGAATGCATCTGTGTCATTAACAACGTTTGGAATCACATTTCTACTTAACACTAAGCTTAACCCCAATATTACTCACCATATTAGACTACTTAACACAGAAGAAAGGGTACAGACACTACGATCAAAAACCAGTAGTCTTTTCATATCTTCCAGTTTCAATGGTCACTTCTCGCAGCCTAAGTGGACAATACCATCAGCATACACTAAGTTGACAAGACTGTTCCCTGGTAAGGGCCTAAAGTGAGTAACAGACAATTCGGTTAATACATTTATGATGAAAGTGAACTAAAATAAGGACGACAGTTGTAGAAATGAGCCTTGTACTACATCCTTCTTTGAAATATCAGTTCCTTCATAGTTTAGTTTCAGTAATAAGTGAATGGAATGCAGTCTACAGATTCATGAAATTCGCATACTGACGTACTACTTTCCTAGAATCCTAGTTGATGTCTCCTCAGGAAAGTGGGAAATGAGCATTCCACTTGCGTAAACTCAATAGGCTGTGAACTGCTGGCAATGAAAACGACAACAATTTTTGGTATTACTTAATTCCAAAAACGATCACATAATCTTTTATTCCGACTTCTGGTTCCATCAGATGAAATTAAAGGGAAGAGCTGAGAATAGAAGGGATGTTGAGGGTTAGACAGTATAGATTTAGACCATTTCTCGCATGAGTTTAGATGTCTTTTAACTAATGCATTAACGAGTTGACGAAATGGTACACCACTTGCCCTAATGACAACCTTAATACCCTACACAATACGACATAGTCGTTTTTGAGTAATTCAGGAAAGAATAAGGGGGAGCAGTAAAGACCAATGCAAGAGTTAACAAGTTGTAAAAAGAGAGGTTGAATGATTCCTGACTGTCTTGACTACATAACATGGTAAGCTAGACTGAAGGTTTTCTTAGAAATCGACAAGATATAGAATGACCAAGAAAGACCAGAGGATAGATTTACTCCAAGGTATTTTATGTTAGACTTAGTTTCTGTTTCAGTGCCCTCTTTGATACAAGCATCTTGTGAACGACACAGTTCTTGCAGTTCACGCTTATGAGTGAGGGGAAAGTTAGCTGCCTGACATTTAGAGGGATTTAACGCAAGACCACGTACCTTAGACTACAGACAGGAACCAGTTAAGTTTGCTGCAGTCACATTGTAACATGACACGAAGTGAGACGGTCAGATCACCAGCGTATTTGACGAAGTTGCTCTCATTAGAAAGAGAAAAGTCATGTAAGACGAGAGAGAAAAAAGAAAAGGAGAGATAACAATACCCTGAGGAACACCAGCTTCAGCAAGCGAGGCGGAAGATTTACCCTAATATACAGTATGCTGCATTCCATTTGAGAAATGATAATGCAACCAATCAACTGCCCAGGACCCGTGTTTGCACGATCGAAACCTTATTCAACTAAAGTCATCTAGGCGCTGAGTCAACAACAACGGCGAATGCTGAATGACCAAAAGCTAAGCACAAAAGTGACAAAGCACAAATCCAGTTGCAAAGTAGGAGACGAGTCCCGGGTGGAAGAAGAGATTACCGAAAGGTATCTATTTTTCATTTGGCAAAGAACAAGATTAAGAACTACACTTATCATTTGTTGAAATTTTGGAGATCATTTATCAATGTTTCGCATTTAGTTATGCCTAGACTGTGTCATTCTGACTAGCTTTCAGTATGAGTTTGCAGAGAAGTCCACCTGTTTAATTTACCACATTCCATGTAGCACACGAAGGTAGAGACATAAAACTAAATGGAAGTTTAACGAGCGAAAATGTGAGGGAGAATAAATAGTGACAAGGAAAAACATGAGTTGAATAGATACGTGAGATTACACAGAGTGAATGCACCTGTACCAGTACCAAAGATTTGCAGTCACATCTCCGGTAGTTCTTCCAGCTGACTGTCAACAATTTTATGAACCAATACTAGTTTTTCATTTGACCGACCCAAACACATTTTAAACCTTAACATGTGCTGGCTAGCATTGTCCCTGGAGGAAGGCGATGACTTAGTATGCCAGCACGCGTTCTAGCCATCTCAACCTATTCAACTTCCCTACCTTGAAGGCAACTAACCCTCCACACCTAAACATTTATGCGTAACCTCAACAGCACTCGCCATATTATACTGCTTTACTCATGAGATAGAACGCGGACACCTATAATCAAACACCGGTATTATTTTCATATTTTACAGCATCAGGGGTTACTTCTCATAGTCTAGGTGGACAATATCATCAGCAAACCGTAAGGTGATGAGAATATTCCCTAATAAGTCTTTAAAGTCAATTACAGAGTATCATATTAATATATATGTGATTGAATTGAACTGTTATAAGGATGAAAGTTTAAGAATTCAGCCTTGTATTACATCCCATTCGGAAATGTTTTTTCTCGGATAATTCGCAAACAGTATTCAGTGAATAGAAAACATTCTGTAGGCTTGATAAAACTCGTAAACTGACGCACTACTTTTGCAGGCAATATAGTGTTTCCTCAATAAAGTGAGAATTGAGTATTTCGGCTGCATAAAACGAGTAAGCGGTATCCTGGGAATACCAATGACTACAACAAGTCTAGGAGTTATGCACTACAACTTTTACTTAACTGAATACACCAGCAGACTTTACATAAACACTTGACAGATCAAATTTATGCAGGAAGTCAGTAAGATTTAGTTAACTAAAAGTGCTTTCGGTTTCCACGGGAGTTCTCCGTGCCGAATTTATTCCTTCAAGGGCCTACAGAGATTAAATCTTCAATTAAATAACACTGACGTGGAAGAAATTCCATTCTTCACTACTACACTTAATAAAAGGAATCATGTTTTTTATTTTAAAAACAGGAGAATTCGTAATGTTTTACTTTATGTAGATGCAGTTGCATACAGTTGCACTAAGAACTCAACGCAACTCGATACACAATAGTATATATACAAATAAACTGAAAAATAATGTCCTCCTTACCTTCTGAACAACTTGTCCTTATTCCAGGATTATAATTTTTCACCTATGAGCCTGAGTTATGTCTACGAAATCGCAATATTACATCAGTTAAATCTTCCCCAAAAACCAAGGCCACTTGAAACCAATAGCAACATAGCAACAAGCGTCATTGAGGGGATATGCAATAAAGTCTCTCGATAGACATAGGTGAGCATGATGCTGAAACTCCTCTTGACATAGGATCGTCATGTCCAGCAGAACTACTGTGTGCTTAACCATATTCGGGGCTGACTAACGAACTTAAATACTTCAAACGCTGTTTCAACTCTCATCTTTACCTAATCCTAATAAATGCTAGATCTGTTCTAAATAAATTTCCGATGCTCAGAGCACTCACATTAATATACAAACCCCCTGTAATTGTCATCACTGAATCTTGGTGTCATTCGAACATCCTGGATGAAGAAATAAGCTTAGATAACTACACACACTTTCGGTGTGATAGGGAAGGTGGTAAGGGAAGGGGTTGTCTCATGTACTTTCTGAATGCACTTACTGTATCACAGCTAGAAAGTAGTGCACTTAACATGCCTGGGACTCTGTGGGTTAATGTACACTTGAATAACGTAACAGCATTAATTGGATGCACCTACAGAGAACCTGACACCTTTAGTAATTACGAGACCCAACTTATTAATACTCTGGAGCAATTATCCGACTTACAATACGACCATAAGATCCTATGTGGGGACTTTAACTTACCTGAAATCAACTGGGATATACCCACAGGCCCAACTAAATTTGATAAGTTCTTAGGCACACTGGATATACTTGGCTGGAAACAAACTGTCACTACTCCCACAAGAGGTAATAACGTACTAGACTTAATCTTCTGCCACAATATGAGCCCCCTTTCAACGCTGGTAGGTTCTGAGTTTCCAGGGAGTGACCACAAAACAGTGATGCGCGCACTGCCAATTCCGCTGAGTAGCAATGTATCTCATACCTCCACTTCACAACAAGTAAAATATAGGAACTATAGGAAGGCAAATTGGGCCTTAGTTGAATCGATGCTAAGATCCTCCAAATGGGATGAATACTTCGCTACTGATGACCTATCGAGAGCCCTAAACATCTTCTACCATAACTCTAACACATGCTTAGATGCTGTCATTCCACTCCAAACACTAAAGGTCTCCCCACACAGAAAGTCATTCATAAAACCAAAGGATCGTACGAAAGTGAAGAGACTCTCAACAAGTTACTTCAAACACCACGACTTTGGCACTCTAGGTCTAATACTTAACACCCTTAGCTCCATCTCACAAGCCCGAGATTTTCATAAGAGAAAGGAAGAACGCATCGCGGTAGCCAGTCCTGCTAGAGTGTATGCACTCACAGAAATCTTAAGGAAGCGAATGAATCGCAAAAATCACAGCATTTCTCGCCTCATAGACAAGGGTAGGCTATGCACTAACTCCGCAGACATATGTGAACTATTCAATAAAAAGTTTGCAGGTACTAACTTAAGCCCTCAGTCCAGCTACTCGATATACACCTTGTTACTAATATGGCACAAACTCCATCTCCACTCCCACCAAACCAAATCAGCACTGTTGAATCCAATTACACTAATTTTAACCAAACTATAAGAACCCTCAAAAGTTCACAAGGTTTCGGTACTGACGGTATATCATCTTACTTCTATAAATATGGTGGCCCTGACATTCCTCTACTACTACTTACTTAAAATATTCACAATGTCCCTAGAAACCCAAACTTACCCTGATATATGGAAGACAATATTCATTATGCCTAAACACAAATCTGGCTCGAAAACTGAAGTCAGTAACTACCGGCCAATCAATATCACACCTATAGCATCTAGAATCATGGAGAGACTAGTCAAAGATAACTTAATCAAACATATTCTTAGCTGCAACATCATAAGTCCAAAACAACATGGATTCCTGAAATCCAGATCATGTTTTACGTGTCACCTGGACTTCTTCAATTTTGTAACCAGCAGTCGTGACAGACGACAACTAGTACTTGTCATCTACTTTGACATTTCTAAGGCATTTGACCGTGTTGACCATTTACTGCTAATACATAAGCTGAACTCCTTAGGAATACGTGACCCATTATTAGGATGGCTTAAATCATTCCCTAACAATAGGTCCCAAATAGTTAAACTCGGGTCTGTAACATCCAAACCTAGCCCTATCACTTCTGGTGTAGTACAAGGTAGTGTCATTTGACCCCTACTATTTACACTATACATCAATGACATATGCGCTTGCTTCTCGCATGGAAGACCATTCATCTTTGCAGATGACCTAAAAGTAGCTTACACACTCCAATGTGATAACTTAGGGTACTTCGAGAATGTAGTGCAGAAGGAATTAGATAAAATGACTGCTTGGTCGTCCTTATGGAATCTCCAATTTAACCTGAATGAATATGGCTGGATCTGCTTCGGCGCACCCTCAATTGACCTGAAATTAACGCTTCAATTCGCTAACCTAACCAGACTTCGAAGTGCCGTTGACCTAGGCCTGAGGTACTCTAGTGACTTGACATTCTCTGAGAAAGTAGCATCACAGACTAGAAAATCAAGGATGCTCTTAGGATGCATACTCAGGAAATTTCACGACAATGAAGCCAAGCTAATTCTGTACAAAACATGTGTAAGGCAACCACCAGAATACTGTCCATTTATTATAAGCTGCACTCGCACACGTGATAAGCTAAGGATGGAAAGTATCCAACGATATTTTATGTCAAAGCTACTTGGTTACGATTGTAAGAAAGACTACATCCCACGGTGCATGATCCTAAATCTCGACCCACTTTGGACAAGGCGACTTGTTATAAACCTAATATTCTTCTTTAAGGTCCTTCGCAAAATATCATTCTCAGATAACAGGGACATACAATTCGCACAGGAAGGTTCTTACGATCTGCGTAACCAAACTTCCACAGTAACAACTCATTCTTTGAGGTCAACACTCCGTGAAAACTTCTTCACAGTAATGTATTCTAAAATATGGAATAGCCTGCCCCTAGATATCAGAACTTGCTCTTCGGTTACAAGCTTCAAACGCTCTCTATACAGGCTGTTTCACTCTACTGATTATATCAATAAATTATCTACTCCCAGAACGAAATAACTACTAATCTACTACAGCACCTAAAAGACGCACTTCAACACCCTTAGCAATCTAAAAACTATAAATAAACTAACAGCATGGATGCATAAAGGGCAAAGTTTAAGAATAGCGTCCCAAAACCTTCAACGTTCAGTGACCTTGAACGCATGCTAGTCATTGGTTGAGGAATCTTCCCATTATTCTAGCGCGAAAATGACGCCTGTGCATCTGCTCAGATGCAAATTTCAGCCAGAGCATGTTTTTCAGTACTGTTTAGAAAATGGATTAATAGGACATGCTTGGATTTGTAGTTGCGGTGCTTCTATGAAACTGCAGCCGTATACCCAGGCCATTGATGGATATATATTCAGGTGTACAGAGTGTAGGAAGCGAACAAGTGTTCGCACTGGTAAGTAACACTGTCAGTTGATTATCTTTTAGGAACTTTCTCCGAAAAATCGAAACTTTTGTTGACGAATATCCTGTTTCTATGTCATTACTGGATTTTGAAGACCGAAGTGAGATCAACTGCAGCCAAGACAGACAATACCTTACCGTCTACTGTGCAATGGTTCCAGTTTTGCAGAGATTTAGCGTCGTGGAAAATAAATACCATCACGCAAGTGCTAGGCGGAGTGGGTGTTGTTGTTCATATCGACGAAACTGTGCTTATAAAAAGGAAGCATAACCGGGGACGTGCTAGGGCCAATAACGTTTGGTTTCTTGGTATTTACGACACGCAGATTCGCAAAGGTTTAATCGAACTCATTCCGGAGAGGAGTGCGGATATACTACTACCTAATATTCAAAGACTGGTGTTGCCAGGCACAACCATTCATACGGATGAATGGGCAGGATATAACCGATTATCGGATTTGGGATATATACACCATCAAGCACACCATTCAGATGACTTCGTGGACCCTAGAACCGGTACCCATACCAATTCAATCGAAGGTTTCTGGGGAAGACCAAAAAATAGAATCAGAGCTATAAACGGCTCTCAAAAGGAAGTCATTTTTAGTCGTCTGGACGAATATATGTATAGAAATTGGTTTAATTTAAAAACCGATACTCCTCAATATAACTGGGAGACTTTTTATCTCGTATTAGACAGAAGTATCCTGTATAATGATTTTTTCATGCTTTTTTGTGCAAATATACGTAAAAGTTTATGCGGAAATCCTCCTATTTTCTGATTGATCGGCTCAAGGTCATTGTGCGTTCGCATCCCTTGGGACTCTATTGTTGAACTTTGCCACATAAAGACTTAGTACGAAAGATACAGGAATAGTTTACCCTTAGAAATAGGACCTGTCACTCTATTGTAACCTTCAAACGCTTGCTATATAAACTGTTTTGTCCCAATGACTATCCCTACCAGAACCCATTACTTATTTCTAAAACGCATCAGTCATTAGAACACTAAAACGCTCAGACTCATTATTACACATTATGACACTAAATAAACTCTAAGACTTCGCATAAATACGTGAAAACACAACTACAATATAGGTGAATGTTTACTAAAGTATAATATACAATTGACATAAGCATTTATAAGTGCATAAAATATTAATGTCCTTTTCATGTTCACATACTTTCTCTTTCTGGTATTCTGCTGCTCCTATTCATCTTCTGGTCGAGGTCGAACAAACCTGCATCTAAACTGAAATGAAGATTAATTCCAAACCGTTTGTCAGCAAAGTCTCATAAACCGTTAATGCCCAGCTCTCGCTACGCTCGGGCCCACGCTGTTCTTAGAAGATTTCTCAGAAACGCTTAGTAATAACGGACGCAAAAACC
The DNA here is from genome assembly GCA_944472135.2 of Trichobilharzia regenti. Classification (NCBI taxonomy): domain Eukaryota; kingdom Metazoa; phylum Platyhelminthes; class Trematoda; order Strigeidida; family Schistosomatidae; genus Trichobilharzia; species Trichobilharzia regenti. Next base: position 32,683,753 of record OX235267.1, read on the forward strand.
AAAACACCGATCTGCCGTTTGATATTTCTGTATTGTTACACCAACATATAAAAGGAATAAACGAACTAAGCAACTAAGGTCTGTAAACAAATATTACAATAATAAATCGTTGTTACTTCTGACGATGTTTCAGTCTTCTTTCTGAACAGCGACCGATGAGACGATGACTGTCGTATTGATGCCTCCGCGAAAATTGGGGAAGTTGATTTTGAGCAAACAACCAAGAATTGATCGTTCAATCTTCAACTCCATTGACACTCCCCGGCAAAAAAGGGATCCAACCCTTTTTTCCTTCACGATCAATGCACGTTGACTTGGATGCCATTGCGAGAACCTGGGTCACACGGACAGAGCTGAAATGGAAAACAAACAGAAAAGCCAACACACCACAAGCATACCCACAGCACAATCTCACACATCGCTGACGACCTGCGCCTCCAGACAGAGACCTCCTCTTGACATCTTGCAACACAATCGCCACTTGCTAGAATGACTCTTGCAGAATGCAATGTGACCATAGCACCACCTCATGATACTCTTCAAGCATCCTCTTTTCTATTCACTATCAATTATCACTGAAATCGCTTGTCACTCATTCTGCCTCAGTTCTAGTAGCGGTGACGCATGCGAGCCTCAGTCGTTTACACTCTTTCTCCCCGGCGTGTCGGACCGCAGCTAACAATTATCTCCGTGTGCATTTCATTCTCAGCAATAGCCTCCCCGGCGTATACGACCCATCTGCTGTCCTTAACATCAATCAATTCATTCATGGATGTAGAAGACTCGAAACAACTTCAGAAGTAATCACGACGAAAATTTTAACAAAATTACGCAATAACAACAAGACACGAAAACAACAAGTAAACACAATGAATCCAAAATACACCAATTGATATGACACACCACACATATATACAAATAGTACAAATAACCTCGCGATCATGTCTTGATGGAATTCCTTTGAAGAATTGCAGGACTTACACCAGTACGCCTACAATCCTTCTCACGTTGACGATTGTAAGTTGTGGAATGTCCGGACACAAACAAGATTAACCAACAATTACATCAATTGGAACTCACACAACTATTTAACACAAACATATGTACAATCAACACATCAAATGTTGTGGATTCTGCCTTGATGAACTACCCTTGAAGAACTGTAGGACTTACAGCAGTACGCCTACATTCCTTCTCAGGTTGATGATCCAAGTGGAAGTCGTCCGGACACAAACAGAATTACCAACAGCTAGATGACAGATGATATCAATTCAGTATATACAATATGAACATATGTACAAGATCATACACCAAGCACATTGGACTGCTCATTGATGCGCTACCCTTTGAAGAACTGTAGGACTTACACCAGTACGCCTACAACCCTTCTCAGGTTGACGCTCTAGGTTGGAAAATCGTCGCAGAGTTCATTTGCTAACTTCCTTCTATGAGCTATATCCTCAAATCTGAACGGCAACACGCCCATGTCATTGTATCGTAGAATATAGATGACCAACAAACACACGACATATCTCATCAACCAAGTATAGAAACAGAGTAATTTACACCAAAGATAATAACATTCAAATAGTAACTTGAAACTAGAAATGCCTTTATTCGTGCAAGTCAATTTAACAATTACTCTCTCGTTTACACTTGGCTTATCCACACTAAACTGACCATTGATATTCGTCCTTTCAAACGAACTGATACTACCATAGTCATTGCACAAGATACTTGAGTTGATGAGTGTCTGTTTCATTGTGGATGACAGCACCAACGATGACTGAGTGACACAAGGTGATGAACTTAGCGGTGGATCAGAAGCTGTTCTTGTTCGGCTCTCAGATAGTTGTCCAACTGCAAGATTACCACCACTGCTGTCTTTCACTACTAGTTCGGGTTTAGCACTATCATCTGATGATAGGTGGGCTACATGCTGATCACTCACACTGACGGTCTCACAAGTATCCATAATTTCTGCAACTGCATCTGCATTTATTTCTACTTCACGTTCAAGTTGTACAGAACCTTTGTTCAACTTAGCAGTAGTAGGCATATCCCTCATTTCATAATGATCAACCAAAGACAACTGTGAAGTATCATGATCATTATCACGAATATTCACTTTACCGTCAACTTCATCATTTTCAAACTCTTTAATAACAGAAGTAGACAATTTTGGTTCCTCCTCACAAATCATTAAAGGTTTTACATCTTCACTCTGACTAGTAATAGCTTGTAAACTTGTAGGATCAGAACTGCACTCTGAAGCAGTAACTCTATTCTGTGACACTCTATTCAACAATGGCTTACCAGTTGCAACTACAGACTTCTTCACCGCACCGTTATCGTCACACAATTCGGAGTCAGGCCTGGAGTTTACATTTAGCTTATCACTGAACTTGCTCACCGGTTCACAGTTCACCTTTGTATGCACCTCTTGCAAACGTGTAAACACAACCGTGTTTGTCTTGCATCTTGTAACTTATCTGTTGAGGATGTACTACGAAACCTGTTACACTCACTAGGTCTATATGCATTACTAGACATCATGGAGTCTTCTCGATATCCACCTCTCTGAGGCTTATTCGTCATCAATGAGTGCGTTTTACCCTCAGACTGCTCTATTCTAGGGGTGAGATCTAACAGACTGGAAACTTGCTCATAGATTGATTGACACTAGTATTTACCAGTTTCAGGATATCATCAAACTTTGGCTCGATACCCTCATCCTCCATACGGGAGCTTATCTTCACCCACTTCCTTTGCAGTCGAGTAGGTAGACGTCTTGCTATTACTTCTAGTATAAAACTCGAGTTGAGGTCACTCATTCGATTCATCGAAATCATTCCATTCTTGTAAATTAGCAAATTATCTAAAAACTCAGTGAGTGCCTGGGAGTCATCCTGTAATTGACCACCATTACCCTCAACAGCCTCGAATAATTTCCCTGCAATCATCGAGGGTCTTCCAAACCTTTGACGTAATATGCTCATAGCCTCGTAGTAGCCCTCTTTTGGCTTCATAAACTTACAGCACTGTATAGCTCTTGCAGCATCTCCAGTGCAATATCTCATCAAATACATTAATTTCAATTCATCATTTAATAAAAAACCACTCAACATGATCTCAAACTCCTTTACAAATTGTAAATAATCAGCCGGGTTTCCATCAAAACATCGTGGTTCTAATTTAGGGAGTTTGATGTTCCTATTATCCCTGAACGGCGAAACAGTAACATCAACCATGTCATGCTTAACATCAGACACATCGTTACAATTAACAGACAAGTCACCATGACTTACTTTCCTGTTTGCATCCAAGACACTCTGTCCCTTCTTTGACCCAGGCATTGTTGAACTTGACCCAATTCCAAAAAGTTCCAGATATTGCTTGTTCAAAGAGGACTTGACCGGCACCAGGAAAGATGAACGGCGACTATCCAAACTTTCACCAACTGTTTCAATCCGCCAGATCTGTTTCCATCGTCAGAAACTGTCAGCCACGTCTCATAAACCGTTAATGCCCAGCTCTCGCTACGCTCGGGCCCACGCTGTTCTTAGAAGATTTCTCAGAAACGCTTAGTAATAACGGACGCAAAAACCAAAACACCGATCTGCCGTTTGATATTTCTGTATTGTTACACCAACATATAAAAGGAATAAACGAACTAAGCAACTAAGGTCTGTAAACAAATATTACAATAATAAATCGTTGTTACTTCTGACGATGTTTCAGTCTTCTTTCTGAACAGCGACCGATGAGACGATGACTGTCGTATTGATGCCTCCGCGAAAATTGGGGAAGTTGATTTTGAGCAAACAACCAAGAATTGATCGTTCAAACTTCAACTCCATTGACACCGTTTATCTCATAACCACTCAAATTCCATGAACGATCCAATTCTACCATTTGAAGACGCTGGCGAACATGCTGTAAATGAGTATTCATGATCTGAAATGAAGAAGCAACTGGTCTTCAACTAGTTTTCAACATTTCACTCAACTGACGAATACAGTCCGTCATGCAGACACAAATGGCGCAAATGGGGAATTCTGGAACCGGCCTCGGCACCATTTGATGCAGTAAAACAACTTAACATGACCTCATCTAGTTTTCGCATCCACGATCAAATTTCTTTCCTGTTATAAAACTACGATAAGACTGCTGAAAGAATGGAATAAATATATCACTGATCTCAACACAGTACATCAATAATCTTTAAGCCAAGGGTGCTGTTCACAACAAAGTTATATAGGAGAGTTGACTTCAAGCTTTACTTTTCCCAGATATTTGTATTACATTCATCTGATGTCTGGGTTTTTTGTTAATGCGAAGACAGTAATTCTATATCTCTTTATGTTACACAAACAGACTGTATAACAGACTGTTCCGACTGACTCTAATGTCAGAAAGAACAACCAAAATCTGAATTCATCATACGTCAAATTATGTGTAATTTATATAATAACTTATCCATGCCTGTACAATTGGTATGTTCCTGCATAAACAGGAAGAAATATATATTATTAATTTAGATGATGACACTAAAATAGGATAATGTCATTTAATATAACACATCACCATTTGGCATTATTTCCTTGATGATTGTGTTTCGAGCAAATATCGTTTCCTGCCTACTTATGAGATCAGTCATATAGACTAAAATTGCCGCGAGAGAGAAATATGCAGACTATACACACCACCAGAAGAAAATAAACATTGTATGTGAAATAGATTGTGTCCCATAAGGTGAATATATTGACCAAGGCGCATGTTTCCTTTATCTTCACAAAAAAGAACATTAACTTTAGGTTAACCAAAACTGTCCACTGATATTGTAACACTTTCTAGCTAAGAAAAAACTCGGAGTTTATGTTTAGAGCTGATAGGAATCACAACTCTGCCGCATATAATCAATACAGTATCAAAACAGGTAAAACGTGTAAACGACAATATTTGGGCCAATAGTGGGAATATTAATGCAAAGATTAGAGGAGACTATTTGGGTAAGACTTTGTGTTTTACATAAAAATGCCAAATTTCCCCCACTAGGAGGTTTCCTCATCGTTTACATTTGTCACATATAACAAGCGATATCAACCTTACAAAAAAGAGGAAATAAACCACTATTTCATTCACGATCATGCATATATATGTGCGTCGGTGACATAGCGGTTGGGACGCTCGCCGACCATTAACATGGTCTGGGGTTCGATCCCCGGCCACGGACGAACTCCTTTACCTGGCTGAGCCAGAAATAATGTTGGTAAAGGGGAGAGACTGGGCATGAGGCTAGCAACCCCATCCTGTGAAAAAATAAACACTGCTACAGAAACTTCAAGCCACTGGCTTGAAGCCTTATGTCCCACTGGGGAATGTGAAGGAAAAATATGTTCCTCTAAACAAACTTAGAAGGAGTGAAAACACTAAACCACTTATATTCTGCATTAAAGTTTTTTCGTTGTTTTCAGATGCTAAAATGGGTATGGGTAATTCACTGGAACTACGTGATTAAACCTGTTCTTTTGTGAATACAAAAGTCACCCTAGTCAACAGAGGTCTCCGCATCACTGATAATAACCAAACTCCTTACACGCTGGATTCGCTTCCCATGAATTTTCACTGTCAAAACATTTCTTCGTTTCACACGGCAGGAAACTTTTAAGCTGATCAATGTATAATTCAACTAACATGTTAGTTGAATTTTAATACATATCTGCTCCGACGACTTCTGTTAACCGCAGTCGCATAAACAATGCAGGAAAATAAATACCCTGAAAGATTGTAAAATACGTATGTGAATTCACTTGATATTTTATTTGCCGCAGACAAACCACAACAATACAAAAATTATGATGATAGATCTTCAAATGTTTAAACCGCTATAATTTTCGACGACAAATTCATGTGAACCCATATTCTAAACAATTTCTGGTGAATCTGAATGTTTCTTACAGTTCAATAAGGCATAAACAACTCATTGGCTCAAAATATTCAATTCCCGACTGGCAAAAGAAAAACTCTTTGTTGTAAAGAATGGCTGCGATGTGCCATATACCGTCTATTTGCTTCCCTATATTACGAATGAGAACAAGTTTAATTCGAAAACGCCGAGGAGCTGAGGACTAAGAATTCTGGATGATCCACCAGAGAGATTGTAAATATACAAGTAAACGTCTGAAATAGCAAAATAATTTAAATCCGTGGCATTTATTGTTCTCGTTTTTTGACCATTCAGAATCCAGTATTCATTTTCGGACTAGTACGCACTGAATTTATTTCTCTGAGTTCGGCTCGTGGTGGTTAGATCAATAATCAGCTAGGCAGGTAACATAGAAGACCTCATTTAAACTAAATGAGCTTTTACAAAACAGACGCTTGCATGACGCTGGGAATCGACAGCTTCATTTGTTCGCGTTTCATCAGTTTGCGAGATTCATTTAGAAAGGACCACTTATAAACAAATTTGAAAGTCATTCCACCCAACTGGGTTTGATTTGCACATTTTATCGTAAAAACTGATCGCTAGTCAAAGCGAATTCCAGTTCTCATGAATTTCTCAATCATCCCAATCCTACCAGTAGAGAGCGAGAAATCTCCCAAAAAAGGTTCCAAGAGTGGTCCATGAAACCACGTTCCTAAACAAAAACCACTGCCAAGCCTATTCAGTTTTCATGGTTTAGAAGCCCCTAGAAAGAGGAACAATAATTACAATAATAATGTTGTCAGCCACATCCCGTAAACCGTTAATCCCCAACTCTTGCTACGCTCAGGCTCACGCTGTTCCTTGAAGTTTCTCAGAAACGCTTAATAATAACGGACGAAAAAACCAAAACACCGATTGGCCACTCGAGAATTCTTTATTGTAACACCAACATATAAAAAATGTTACCATTAAGTTTTCTGACGGTTTACTGCTGACTTATTGCTGAACAGCGACCGATGAGACGATGACTCTCGTATTGATGCCTCCGCGAAAATTGGGGAAGTTGATTTTGAGCAAAAAACCGTGAATTGATCGTTCAATCTTCAACTGCATTGACAAATGTATTTCATATAAATTTACAATTTTACATGAAATTGCATGCCTTTTTTACAGGCACGATCAAGTATGATACAGTCCCAGATCGCAGATTGTCTACAAGTTAATTATATTTCAACTGTTAAATATTTGATACATATAATACACTCAGTTTTTGAACTAGGCCGTATAGTTATTGAATTGTACAGTTGTCCTCCAGGTTGAGCGGGAAAATCGACTTCGTTTCGTTTTCATCCCGTGGTTGTTGGCATACGATAACCAACCAATATTGAGGTGAGTACAACTTCTACAAGGGATTGAAATTTGTTTTAGAAAAATTAAAGTGCTAAGGTGAATCATTAAATTGTATCGAAAAAGGTAAGTGCAAGTATCATTAATAAACGCATTTATAAAGGAAACTCCCTAGGCTGACAACGTTCATTTGCAATATATAATGCTTCGCATATATCTCGTAGTATCATGATGTCCACTTTTGGTTTTAATACATTTGTCCTCATGCCAGTTGTTGTTATTTTATAACATTTTGTGCATTTAGTGCACAACCGTACCCTTCAGAGAATAGGAATAGAATAAGTCATAATGGGCTATAAAATAAAAAAATTGGTTTTTGAAATAACTAGCAGATTCCATTGGGAACAGTCTATCACCGTTTTAGTTTCAAACAAAAGTGAACCGCACGGGTTGTAGTGACTGCCGAACCTTTCCGCACCACCTCGCTGTAATATCCTTAGGGTATAGGGACACAACCACACCTCGGTTAACGGCTTCTGTATGATTACGGTCAAAACCACTCAGCCACGAACACCACTGTATGGCGTCTAGACAGCGTATATCAAACAGAAATATATAGTAACGATGAAAGTCAGAAGAATAACATGGGTAAACAAGAAGCATTATCAATTATATATGATTTATGAGGCTTTCTTCGTCAAACCGGCCATGACTGCAGTCGAATACATATCCTGTCAAGCGCATCTACGAGGAATGCAAAGAATATTGAGTGAATCTTCTGTTTCAATTTTGACTACTGGCCGAGCAATCATAGACCTAACCTAGGTCATATCCTTTTTCATCAGCCCCTCTGTAATCTGGATATTGTAAAGGGCGTTAGCTCGACGAGGTGACATCGCTTGTGTAGCGTCTTTTTCAGCTTTTGTTCATCCATACCTTAGCCCATTGATATGGTTCATATCAAAAAGGTGGATGCATCTCCCTATCAAGTTCTCTCCTGACTAAAAGTGCCAAAAAGAAAGGAAAATATCTGTAAATTGAGGGTTGCGACGAGGCCGCTTTCAGACTCGAACAAATATCCCACTTTTTCTATAGTTTGGTTTGTAAGGGTTATTTATGTTTTTACCAGTTCATCATGGATTGATATCGGTTACAGAACCATTGAAAACCAGGGAGTACTGGACAGCCGCTGTTTCAGGCTAGTTTGGGAACCATCGGCAGTACGCACCCACTGAGACGCGAACCCAGGACCTTCCGGTTACAAGGCAAGCTCGTATACCATTGTGACAGCTTGGACTTTTTTGAGTTCTAGTGAGAAGTCGTGACCAGTGAGGTTCAATTAGATGTCACGTGTGTGGATGGATGTCCCACCAACGACAATGGTTGGGGTCGCGCTAAATCACGAATTGGTAGAAGTTAGAATTCACGAGCCATTGAATCGGGTCCCAGTGGCTGAATGGTATACGAGCTTGCCGTGTAACCGGAAGGTCCTGGGTTCGAACCCCAGTGTGGATGCGTACTGGCGATGATTCCCAAACTAGGATGAAACAGCAGCTGTCCAGTACTCCCTGGTTTTCAATGGTTCTCTAACTGACATCAATCCGTGATCAACTCCTAAAAGATTATCCCACTCCCTATTGGTATGACTTTTTCTTCGTCCGTGGGAAACAAGACACTACTGACTAAATCAGGCGATGACGAGATTCAGCCGGTCATTGTCATCAAAGAAGATGTCTCCTTTGGATGCAACTACCGCAACTTATAGGTTCAATGCCAATGAGACAATGAGGTGCTAAAACCGCGCCGCGAATTCGCACGGAACTGCCCATGCCCTCAGTTCTATAACATCTACCCCCTCCTTCGAACGGACCCAGGCCCACTCATTGTCGCATCACAACAAAGTGTATGCGCACTGCTAAGGGCAACTGAAAAGGCCTAGACGAAACATGCTTTGTCAACAGCTAGTCCCAAACGATAGGTCGCCAACTGAGACATTCCAGGACAACCGGCTAGCAGCACAACTCTACTGAACCGCAGTGACCACCGTTTCTGGTTCCTCTGGTGATAGCCCAACAAGTACTGCTGTGCAAGTTCCACTGGTACAGAAATTCTCGAACACAGGGATAGGGTCCCGCGACAATTAGGTACGTGATAAGGCAGCCATCTGGAATGAGATCTTCCACCTGCAGAACCACACATGACATTCCGGACCTGAAAATAGACAAACTTATGTGGGAACAAGCCCACGATGTGCCGAGACTGATGTGTCTATCCTTCAAGGGGGACTCATTGCGATTAAGACAGCATATGTCTGCACGTTCATACGCCTTACCAAGCTGATGACAATCAGCCTTCCGCGGCTGATCGCCATAAAAGTCAGCTCCTCAAATAACCTAAGTAAAGTGCTCCATCAGCGGTATGGGTCAAAATGACGGAAAGACACTCGTCATTCAAAAGATACTGTCTCTGACTTACTCTCAGAGATAAACACAACTGCTAACCGAAACAAGCCTCATGTCTCTAATGGATTTTCTGAAGGAATTCAGTGAGAATGTAAACGCCATTAGGCCATTATTGTTCCTCTCTGATCTAACCCACGATACCGATTCTGATAGTCTGATGAAGTCTGAATTTATGGTAGAATTTATAGCAAACAAAATTACTAAGGGAATCATGTCCTCCTACAACGTTCCCACGTAGTCTGCCTCGCTGTATGTTACTCAACAAGATCAGGGCCCTCAAGCGTGAGGCATGACTGCATCCCAACTTCTAAATTCTCCAGGTTTAATATGTTCTTCAAAAACCTTGCTGATATCAACTCTGATCGTGCTGTTTCCACTAGATATACTCGTAGATTGTTGCATGCTGTAAACATGGACGTAAAAGACATGGTTTTTTCCAGATTTCTACATATAAGGTAATCACTTGGGCCAGTAACAATAATGGTAACCAACAAGCGAACTGGAAACAACGGCTTTTGCAACACAAACATGTTCATGTGTATGAATTCCAAAACTTCTACACAGTACTATTTCATCAACGCCTGAAAAACAACTAAAACACTGCAACTACGGATGAATGCAACGTGTGAAACAATTCAAATGAAATGGATGAACTGACTTGGTGGTAAGAACTTCCAAAAAACGAAATAACTAATTTTAGCAGCAACAGAAACAAAGGTGAGGTAAAATGCGACATTTTCGAACAATGTACATCAAGATGAGTTGTGAATAACTGAAGGACAAACGTGAAGGCCAATGTGTAAACGAAGTGTTACGGAACTGCAATCTAACATGGCCGACAAACTTGGACAAAACGTCCTTCAGGTGTCCTATTCCACCGACAACCTTGAACGTGATGTATAGTTTCAGTCGAGAATTTCTATCAATCCGGAAAACACAACAAACTTTCATTACAACTTATTGAAAAAATTGCCCAGCGAAATTTCCAACAACATGCCGGATGAGTCTAGCCCACAATGGCGTGTGTAAATAAATAATCTAATAACAACATCTTTATCCTGGACAGTATTTATAAAATGTGCGGAATTCTCAGGGGAATTTATTGAATGATATTTTCTCTTAGCACAATATCTTTACATAAAATATTAACTGACAGTGTGGAGTACGTTACGATGTGATTGTACACTTTTTGGTTATTTGTATAAATTCGAGATATTGTACATAATTTTTGTTTAAATCGCTCCTTGTTGAAACATACTTAACTTCCGTGTACGATTGGAAGTGCGATTTGCTGATGGAGGATTCGCCTTCTCCCTGGTTATTTCTGCTTACTTGCTCAACTCACACCGCGTTGTATACTTCTGATTTATTGTAGGAGTCTACTGCTCTCAACCGAAGACGTTTCTACAACTGGAACACAGCAGACGCAACCGAAACAATTAACGTACCCGTGGGTTCTATAAATAATTTGTAGCAGAGGACTTTAACTTTATATCCAAATAATCCTTTTTGTTGAAATAACTCGTCACTGCATTTTTGGTAATATATTGTCATTTAACATTTCATTGACTTGGATTATAGTTCTCATATTTGTAATATTAGTGAACTGGAATATTAGTCCCCTACTGTTGTATACAACAGTATATCCTGTCACACAATGGTCTGTGAGCTGAAGAACACGTCGTTCCTTTACACTGTGTGATTCGTCTCCTTCAAGAAATCCACGACATCTAGTTGAAAGCGATTATTCAGAAGTACATTTTGAGACTCAAGGACGTCACCGAAGAACGGTTACCTCATGTACTGGAACACGTTGCCACCAATAATCAGGCTTTTCCTCAGGTTCAGTAGAAACTTGCGAACCAGAAGCTTGTAAACACTTTAGAGTAGATAACATCACCAGAACTCATTTCGTAATCGATTGAAACAAGCAGCAGCGAATTGTCCTATCTTGATGTGTGACCTCTCAGTAGGCGTGGTAGCTGTGAATTCACGTTAACTTCTTACTTCTAGAATCAGCCAACGAAACTGACCAACTATTTCAACTATTTATCATCTGAATCTTAAGTTTGTATGTGGTGATTTTAAATTGTCAAGGTTGTAGGACTTTAGAGTGACGGCGTGTCTCAGTAGTAAGTGACGTACTCAAACGTTTTGATAAATGAGTCCTTAAAAGACTTCATAATCATGAAATTATTCACATCCACTTTGGTATTTGTGGGAGCGGATGAGGACATATGTCCCAGAATAATTTTCCATGGCGCACTCCAACAGTTTTGAGTTCTTTCCAAAATCACGACCTATGCATCATAAAACAAACACTTCAGTTTTTGAATTTGTGGTAGAAGAAAAACTGCAGGGATGTTCACTATGAACCCTGAAAACTCTAGGCGAAAATCGAATGGTTTAAGGCAAATATTTTCGTGGGTCTATATACTACTGGAGTCCTTTTTACACTGTCTTCTTAACTGCCACACTTTACGCAGGTTTTCCTGACTAAGGTTTGCTTGGGTACAAATTGGAGCAAACACTTTATGGGACAACAGAGCACCGTGTGCAGATACCGACTGACGAAAGTTCTACACGTAGCTGTTTTCAGCTATGTGATGGGCACTATGATGACTGGCTGTGCGATCATTGCATACTGTCTGTCTGGATTCAACATACAACTTGGCACCGAAGTGCACCAGTTCGAGTTGCCACGTTCCAAATAGCACAGAGGTAGACAAAAAGATGAGTGAAGAGAATCAATACAGTCTGACAAGTATCAGAGTGAAACAGAATGGGTAATGGTAGAAAGGAATATGAAAGATTGCAGAGACTGAATACATCTGCGCTGGCCATTGACAACGATTTTGAGCCATGTCACCTGTTGTCTCCAGCCATTGATTCCTAGAGACCCGAGGGCCCAACCCGGGATTGCATCCTGGTAATAAGGTCACGGCTACTCAAAATATAGATAGGGTCAGGTCGATAAAGTAGTAGAGGAAAATCAAATACAAAACTAACAGCAATCCAATCGGTTACTGATCGGTCGTCTAAGTTGTGTAGCGAGCTTTAGATAGCGTAGTTGGAGTTCTCGAGATTGTAAGAATCGGTAGTTGAGGTCTTCTGATAGCCTAACTGAATATCATTTAGTATGTATTACATATATTTACCTCATGTAATCTTCCAAATAGTTAACCTCCAATCGTTAGTGTCTCTCTAAATTGTTAGTTGAGTAGATGTACTTCTGTGCAGATTTCTGTATGATGTAGTTAGTCAGTTTTCTTCGCAACTTACTGATGGTTGGCCTTCAAAATTAAAATCTCCAAAGGACTTCCATTTCTTTTTACTTTTTTGGTTATGTGACCGTATACATATGCCGCTTCTATCATGTGGTTGAAAGTGGTCTGTAGGGAGATCGCCATGAACCACCTAACAAATTCAAACTACAGCACCATGGCTATTCATCATTGCGAACATAACTGGTGGAATTTAGTTATCACTACCAACTAAATAGATGGCAATGAATATTTTCTAGTGATCATGGACAATTTCATTCTTATGTCAGATGGTTATACCGTAACACATGGCTTGTATCCAACTCACTGGCAATCTGATAAGATTTGGATGCACATTCTGTCCACCATATTTTCTACAAACGTGGAAACCTATTAAGTCTTCTTCCCTACTGTTATCCATGACATTTTCTTCCTGTGTGTTGATTACTTCGGTATAAACCTAGCTCTAGTTAGTTGACTATTACTCAGTCGTTAGCAGCTTCGGAGTTCAAATTCAAGGTAAAGCGTTTAAATAAGATTTGAACTTATCAGTGTATTAAAGTTCTGACTTTTTGAACCATGTTACATTTTCATACATAGAGAAAACAGAGGTGATAAAGATTTCTGATTGCTGATATTTTGCCTTCATTTCTCGGAGTGTAAATACCTTTTTTGTAAGGACTGGTTCTATTCGAATTTTCTATTTTCACCACGCCAATAACATGGTCATTGTTCTACCCAGGTTTCGTGCTAGCTAGCACTCATCATCAGGGCGTGTCTGCAACCTCGAAAGAACTCATATCTCTTCTGAGATTCGAACCTGCGTTACTCAGTGCTGCAGTCAGAGACGTTACCACTGAACTATTCGGGCTCGCGATTGGCCTCCTCCCTGTAGAACTGTAGTTGGTACTTTGTTTGGACACTAGTAACTAGTGTTCTGTGTCTAGTCTTTTCTACCAGTCAGGTTCGCAATATGGCCACCATTCTAGGTCGCTCGCCATCACTGTACACATTCATATGATGATATTAAATGGTTGGATGCAATCGGCAGGAAGCAACTTAGCATGCTGGCTTCATTGCAAACCTGACTGATAAAATTTAGTCTGCACCAAAGAAAGGACAAGACACATCACACTTGTTACTAGTGTCCAATCAAAAATGGTCATTTTGTCAGTAATGTTAATCTGGTGTTTTCTTTTAGAAACAAGTGTTTGTTACTTTCATCTGTTCGATAAATTTTTTTGTTGGAAAAATTGCGTTTACCTTATTCTATATAACTGCTGAATAACGTCATGGTTTCGAAAAAAATAAAGCTCAAATGCATTGGTCTCATTGTAATCGATTGTGGACCAAATCACTAACCTGATATTTCCTTTGATAAGTTCCTCATTCATGAAGAAGTTCCCTTATAACTGTAAAAGAATAACCAGCTATTTCTTACTATTCCATATTTTTTATTATTTAACATCATGTTAAAGTGGCAGTTAAGAACGTGTGCCTTGTCACAACTGAATTAGAATTTGCACATCTAAGTAGCATCATATTCAAAATACTCGGGAGGGGGGAGTTGTTGCTGCGTTTATTTAAAATGACAAACTATGAGGTAGTATCCGGTTGATTCTTTGTTTGCTTTACGATATAAATTTCTCGTTAGTTTACAGTATGCAGATGGTAAAGTCCTCCTAGGTAAAGACGCTGACAAAATACAGTCTTGTAAACACCTTAAGTGGAAAATTGAGTGTGTTCGGCATGTAATTCCCCCTTATCAAATGTAAGCTGATGCTGCAGGATTAGTCTACACTGCTTTTCAGTTTAAGGATAGCAAGTGAAACGGTTAAGAGTGCTGACCGCCTCACTTATCAGGAGAATTGTATGTACCCTAATGGAGAGGATTGATAACAAAATCTCAGCTGTCGTATGGTACTTGACATTTTACGTCATTTCTGGTGTAGACTTGATAAGGCTGATGATCGAAGAACATGTGTACTGAGAAGCCGTTCTCTAGGCCTTTTTTTATGGCCATGAGACATGGTCGTTGGAACTACAGGTGTTTGTGTTCATTTTTCCCTGTTGGATGTTTTGTGGTGAGTAACATTGTGGGGTTGGGCTTAGTTTTAGGTAAGGAGGGAAGTGAAGCTGCATCCCTTCAGATGACTGGAACTCATGTTGCCCATGAAAAGCCGTTGCATTCCTCGTCGAACAATGTCAAGTGACGTAGGACTAGGTGGTCAAATAAAAACGTAACATCAATCCAACATATAGACATGTATAGAGGTAATGACTATCTAGCCGGAGTCCTTAAGGCGATAAGAAGAAATAGCTGCAGAATTTCGCTGACGTGACCTAAAATCATTCTTCTTAGTGGCTCAGAGATGCATTCAGTCCTTTATAATCTCCTAGAATCATTGATGAATACTGACTATTCTCCGTGTAATTATTCTCTCTCCTGTGGTTTTCCATTAATTTTAGCTTCTTTGCATTTATTTTTCTCTCAACCATCATGTGTAGTTTTATGAGGCTTGTCAATTTCAACTGTTACACCTTTTGTGTATAATTCTACTTTGAATGTTCAATTCAGTTAGTAATAAGTGTTGTGTAAAGTTTCCTTGTGTTATTTAAGTGTTGGTTTGTAGGGATTTGATTGGTTACAGGATTTCATCATGAGCTGAAATTGGTTAGAGAACCATTGGAAAATCAGAGCTGGAGTACTGGACAGCCAACTGTTTCGTCCTAGCTTGGAACTCTTCATTAGTACGCATCCACCACAGGGGTTCGAACCCATGACCTCCTGGTGACAAGACTAGCGAGCTCGTAGACCACTAAGCCACTGGGGCCCGATCCAATGGCCATCCTATGAATTCTAACTTCTACCAATTCACGCACGACATAGCGCGACCCCTAGCCAATGTTCGAAACTACTACGAAACAGTTGGCTGTCCAGTACTCCCAGGTTTTCCTTGTGTTATACTTTGCATCCATGTATCAATGGAGCATTTGTATGTTTGTATGTATGAACAGGCTACTTTCCTCTTGTGTTTCTCTTCATGTAGTGAATTCCTGTGTGCTACTACTCAAAATCACGTGCATATTATTAATTGACCGCGTATACGGCGTTGAGCAAGTTCAGTCGAAGGCATTAATCAACAGTTCTTTAGGCAATACAACTGTAAGTAATGCCCCTGTACAAGTAAGTGGCTTATAAGATGAGATATACGAAGATTTAATCTTTTTTTTAAATAGTTAACAACCCTTAAATTCCATTCATCTGAAACACATAACAATTCAACACCATCACCAACTGCTGGTCTACCGTTAAAAGTAAGTGGAAATAAAAGTTTTGAGTGTCTAAATTTTTAATTCACTTCTCTTAGTCTGAAATCAGAACATCGCCTACTCCAGTTGCTTCAAATGCTTCGTCAACTGTTCAGCCTATACATTCTACTAAACAGTCTGTCCAGTCTACTACATCAACCAGAGCAGTAACAACTGAACACGATGATTTTTTGCACCATGATGATATAGAACAAGAGGAGCTAAAAGCAACAAAGTTAAATGAAAATCCTGTGGATATAAATGACTCAATAGATGTACCACAAATTGATGATTCGCCGAAAGAAAGTCACCATAATCAAAGGATCAATGATAGATATGTTTTTAAAGAACCGTTACCTCGAAAGACAGGAGGAGACCGTAACCGACTGCTTGATTCTGAAGATTCATTTGTGGAACGTCAATGTAAGCTATTTATTTTTATGACAGGATAAATTTTACACTGATTGTTTTCTTTTTTTGAGTTTGAATTTTAATGAAAGATGATTGGTGCTGAGTATATGAACAGCAGGTGCGTCGGTGGCATAGCGTTTAGGACGCTCGCCGACCATCCACATGGTCCGGGGTTCGATCCCCGGCCACGGACGAACTCCTTTGCCTCGCTAAGCCAAAAATAATGCTGGTAAAGAGTAAAAAGGTTGGGCATGAGGCTAGAAACCCCATCCTGTGAAAAAATAAACACTGATACAGAGACTTCAAGCCTCTAGCTTGAAGCCCTATGTTCCACTGGGAACGTGAAGAAAAAAATATATAAACAGCAGATGTTATTAGTATACTTGTTTTTTCAAGAGCTTTGTGTTTATGTTGATATTGAATTTCACTTCACATGGTAGACGTTACATTTCAGTGGTTGAATTTCACTTTTTGATGAATTAGCAACATCTAGTAATAGTGTAACAGCAGAAGACAAGGGCCAGGCAACAGATCAACACATATTTATAGATTTTCATGTATATTATTATAGATTACTGTTAGCAGAAAAACAGTTTTCTGATTGGTGGTTGCTTCCCACAGAAAGTTAACCTTGCATTTCTTTGCGGCTGTTTCTTGAATGTCAGATCATCTATATGTTAAGTGTATTTGCCTATGCAGTCTTTGTTCTTATTTTTCTCATGACCAATATTTGAGACATGAACATTGACGTAAATTATTTTCTACCAGTTAGGCTAGCAGACAGCTCTCACTACACCACAATAGGAGTTTCTAATGTATTGGTATTATACTTAGACGTTAACAGCCGTCTATTTCACTTTATTGACTACAACATTTCTGTTTTCTCCCATGGAAGAGTTTACTTGAACAGTGTTGTAGTAGTAGCTGGTTTAAGTACTCAAGCTGCCATTCAAATGAGTAAAGACACATGTATTCGGCAAGAGTGAATAATAATAGATACCCTGAATCAGCCAATCGGATCTTATTTCACTATACATGCACACTATCCACGGTCTCTGCGTTGCAAGTCTAAACCCAAATTTGATTTTTGAATTCTGTGTGGAAAATGAGTTGATAGGGAAGAATAAAACATGCATATCTAGACGCATAATGACTCTTCAGACGTATTACTAGGTTATTGAAGGTCGTGCATCTAGATGGAATCGCTGTCATAGCACAGGAAGTCTCTAGGAGTTGGTAAGTTGTACATTATGGTGATTTTTTCTGGAAATCGAAGCTCTGGCTTACTAAAATATTAGTGTATATGCCACAATTGGATACTGAAACAGCTGTGGAAACAGCATACTAGGATGTCAACAGTGAAATGAAATCAACACTTTCAGGATATTGCCTCACAAAAGAACAGGGGGATTACTTGTGTACTTGAAGGAGTTGGTGTTGTCGTTCATATTGACGAAACGATACTTTATTAGATGAAAAATGAATCACCGGCGGAGAAGAGCAAACAATCCTTGGATGCTGGGACTGTATGGCACAAATCTTGAAAAACGGTTCGTAGAACGCATTCCAAACAGAAGTTCTGATGGTTTAATCCCAGACACTAGCATTCACACAGACGAATGGAAAGGTTATTCGCAACTATCAACATGAAGTTCTTCTGAATTAGTGGATCTTATAAGTGGGACTTATGTAAGTTCTATTGAAGGATTCTGGGTCCACCTAAAACAGGGGTAGATTGGTTAATGGTCCTCGGAATTATCTTATATACAGTCACCTAGATGAATTTTCGCATCGACATTGGTGTGATACGTGTATAAGCACTCCTATGTGAAGCTAAGACCAATTACACCCCGGGTAATTCTTTACATATAATATATATATATATATATATATATATATCAGTAAATATACTTTTACACCATAAATGCCACTTAAGATGTGGGACAATCTGATTAGTCAATTCAAGGTCATTTGACTGTTATCAATTTTTTACTGTTGTCATATATATTCATGTTTTACACTTCTTTTTAAACTAAGCGTGTATACTGTAATAAATAGCCTAATAAGCCATACGGATTGGAATGACTGTCCTGTGATGTCGTGCCGTATCGTTTCAGAAAGATCTTCTGAATAAGACAAGATAAGGCTAGAGGTGTTCACAGCCATTGTATAAGTTGTCTATACTATATGTACAAGTCAGGAGGAAGTCATATTGTCGATAAGATTTTTATCTAGCAAGTCATGCCTACTACTCATATGGAGTTGTAGAAAAGAGTCAACTAAAAGAGGTGTATACTCCAGTTTACTCTGTGGCGATGCTTAACCGAGGTATACTGTTTCCTACGGGTTACACCCTAGGAAGTATATCACATGTCTGAACGACTGACGTGAAGCAGCGATAACTTTTGGTTCTTCCAGTCACGTGATGAAACTAGTCCTAAGGAAGCCTGATATTATCTCCAATTAGTTGTTGTCGATACATTATCAAATAGTGCTGTTTGCTTTTATAATCCATAAGAAAATAGTTATAAAAGATCACATTAGATATCGATAGCAGCTAATGACAACTAATGAATAGACAAAGCCATACTCTCTCTCTTTTTCCCTTAAGTTCAAAACAAATTATAAAGACCACCGCAGGTGAAAATATGGCTAACGAAGTATTCGTAACAATTACTAATTTAATGAGCAGTAATGAGTAGTCACAAAGACACTGATGACTATTGGTAATAGCTGAGCATTATTCATGTTGATTGGCAGGTGTTAGCGAAACTTTTATGATGATTGGATGGATCAACAATTCATTCATAAAAGAAGTGGTTAAAATAATGAGCAAAAGACTTTGCAAAACTGTTCAAACAACTTCTTGCTACTTTCTTGACTGATTGAATTACTAAATTTTAAGTTTTGAGCAAAATCTCACCACTTCAAATTACCACACATTGGCAAAAGGCAAAAAAGTGGGTTGGGGGAGGGAAACATACTTGAAGGCAGAATGATTGGGTTGGGTGAATAATACTTATAATAATGAGGAGTGAGTATGTGGTGAGAGCTGGCTGTTAGTCAAAATTGATGGACAGTAATTTACGTCAATGTTTATGTCCCCAATATTGGTCGTGGGAAAAATTCGAACAAAGGCGTTGCGTAGGCGGATACAGTTAGCACATAGATGATCTGACACTCAAGAAACAGCCACAAAGAGATGCAAAGGTAACTTTCTGTGAGAAACAACCACCAATCAGAAGACTGTGTTTGTTTGCTTGAATGAGCTATAATATTGTACATGAAAATATATAAATATGTGTTGATTTCCTTAATAAACGATCTGTTGCCTGGACCTTGTCTTCTATTGTTACACTCTGACACAACTGACTCAATCCATAAAGGCACTACCGACTGTTATACTGAACTGTATGCAAAAATGTAGATCGTAGATGGCTTAACATCTACGTGATTGTTTTGGATACTTTAGGTGATTTGACTGAGAATCGATCACAGTGAGTGCATTCGTGTTTCTTTTTCCCCTGGTTTATTCTGACTTGAAACACTATTTGTGCTGCCTACAGTCTTCCATCCCCTTGCATTCCGAGTAGGGCTTCTTCAAACTACAGCTGTGAAGTTTAAATGGCCATGCTGATGGTATGTTTTAATGCCTAGAGTTGCTAGTCTCATGCCCAACCTTCACTCATTACCGGTGGTAAGATGAGGTTTCTAGGATTGTGTTGGCCAGGAATCGAATCCGGCCGATGTGTGCCTCCATTTCTTACCTGACATCCAGCGAAAAGCTAGTTAAGTAGACTCTTGTATTAAAATTTCATTCAGATATTTGTATATTATTACAGATCGATCAGTTAATTTATTTGTGATCTTTGCATTTTATATTGCATTTTATTTATAAGCAAAATTATAATAAGAACGGTACTCCTTACACCTTACATAACGTAATACGTTTTTCGAGCACAAATTTGACCAGTATCTGATTGGTTGTCTTGTGATTTCTTTGTTAAATATAATTACAGTTGTACAGGTTATGAAGATGAATCGTCGAAAAGGAAACTTTCTTCACTGTTCACGTCTTCCTTTTCTTATCACTAAATGTTGTAATACTTCTTTGTTTCTTTCACGTTCCGCAGTGGTATATAGGACTTCAAGCTAGAGGCTTGAAGTTTCTGTATCAGTGTTTATTTTTTCACAGGATGGGGTTTCTAGCCTCATGCCCAACCTTTTTACTCTTTACCAGCATTATTTTTGGCTTAGCGAGGCAAAGGAGTTCGTCCGTGGCCGGGGATCGAACCCCGGACCATGTGGATGGTCGGCGAGCGTTCTACCCGC